>PVJI01021646.1:0-26570 GCA_004026765.1 Micronycteris hirsuta
AAAAAAAAAAACAACAAACTAAAACCCTGGACTATATGGCTTCACAGTCAAATTTTAACAAACATTCTGAGAACTAAAACCTCCTTCTCAACCTACTTCAAAGAATTCAAGAGGAAAGAAGGCTCCCAAGCTCATTTTATGAGACTAGGTTTATCCTATTTCCAAAACCAAATAAAGACATAACAAAGAAGGAAATCAGCCTGGCTGGTGTAGCTCAGTGGATTGAGCATGGGCTGGGAACCAGATGGTCCCGGTTCGATTCCCAGTCGGGGCACATGCCTGGGTTGTGGGCCAGGCCCCCAATGAGGGCCATGTGAGAGGCAACCATACATTGCTCTTTCTCCCTCCCTTCTCTCTCTGAAAATAAATAAAATCTTAAAAAAAAAAAAAAAAAAAGAAGAAGGAAATCATAGGCCAATATCCCTGACAAACACAGGTGCAAAAATCCTCAACAAAGTATATTAAAAAAACAAAAACAAAAACAAATGCAGTAATACATCAAAAGATCATATACAATGACCAAGCGGGATTTATTCCAGGAATGCAAAGTTGGTACCACATTCACAAAAAATGTAATTCACCACATAAACAAAATAAAGGATAAAAACTACATGATCACATCAATAGGTGCAGAAAAAGAATCTGATAAAAATCCAGCACCCATTTACAATCAAAACCTCAGCAAGGTGGTGATAGAGGGAGTACACCAAAACATATTAATGGCCATATATGACAAACCTCCTCCTAGCATCATATTTAATAGGCAAAAACTACAAGGGTTCCCTTTAAGATTGTGAAAGAGACAGAGAAGTCTCATTTCACATCTTTTATTCAACATAATACTGGAATTCCTAGCCATAGCAATCAGACAAGGAAAAGATATAAAAGACATCTATATTGTAAAGATAGAAGTAAAACTGTCTATTTGCAGATGACATGATACTGTATATAAAGAACCCCAGGGATTCAACCAAGAAACTAATAGAACTGATTAGTAATTAAGCAAAGTAGAGGATACAAAATTAATATCCAGCTATCAGTAGCATTTTTTGTGCCAAACAAAAAGTAACAGAGAGGGAAATTAACAAAACAATCCCATTCAGAATTGTTTTAAAAATAATAAAATACCTGAAAATAATCTAACCAAGGATGCAAAAAACCTGTACTCAAAAAATTATAAGACACTAAGAAAAAATATAAGGAGATACAAATAACTTGGAACACATACCCTGTTCATGGATAAGAAGAATTAACATCATTAAAATATTTAATGATATTACCCAAAACAATCTATAGACTCAAGGTGATTCCTATCAACTTTCCAATGATGTACTTCACAGAATGAAAACAAATATTTCAAAAATTTATATGGAACCACAAAAGACCCTGCACAGTAATAGCAATCCTGAGAAAGAACAAAGTTTGAGAAGTTACTCTACGTAATATCAACCTATATTATAAGGCCATATTAGTCAGTACCGCATGGTACTGGTATAAAAACAGGCACATAGATCAATGTAACAGAATAGAGAGCCCATAAATAAGCCCACACCTTTATAATCAATTAATATTCAACAGAGGAAATAGTATATATGATGGACTAAAGATAGTACATTTGATACATGGTGTTGGGAAAATTGGACAGTTGCATGAAGAGAAATGAGACTAGACCACCTTCTTAAACTACATGCAGGAATAAATTCTGTTGTAAATTCTGGTCAGCAGGATTTGTATGCCATGGCAACATGTAAATAATTTTACACGTAATATACTGGACTAGAAATTCTGGGACCATGCGTCCCCTCCATTATCATCTTGGAGAAGCCCTGAGCCGTGTGTTGACCAGCTTTTTATTGCTGTTTCTTGGGCACTTTACATCTGAATGGTCTTCATTTACTATGCATGGATTGCAGATTTACATTAGGTGGTAGATGCCCAAGATAGCTCATCCTCATCAAGAGGATAGATATGCAAATGGTAAGACAATAGGCTTGGGATGACTCACTGGTCTGAGGAAGCTAGGCATGCATTAGCATAAATTCTTTTGATTCTGGGAGAGAGAGGTTTTAGCAAGGGCAAGTTTTAAATCTAAGAAATATGCCATCTTGAATTACCCACAAGAAATTCCATTGTCACGCACATGGGTCCTGCTTGCCGTCTCATGTTCCAATGGAGTCCGGGCTCCCTTAGATGTGAAACATTAGAGCTACAATTCCCATGGTGGGATGCATGAATTTCCTTTAAAATTCAAAATAGATCAAAGACTTAAATATCAGATGCAAAACCATAAAAGTCCTAGAAAAAATTATAAGCAGTAAAATATTGGAAATTGCTTATAGCAATATTTTATCTGATATATCTCCTTGGGCAAGAGAAATAAAAGAAAAAAATTAACAAACTGGAGTACACCAAATTAAAAAGTTTTTCTTAGCAAAGGAAACCATCAACAAAATGAAAAGACAATCCATGGAATGCAAGAACATATTTGCCAATACATCTCAGAAGGGATTAATACCTAAAATTCACAGAGAACTTATAAAACTTGACACCAAGAAACCAAACAATCCAATTGAAAAATGGGCAAAAGACCTGGATAGAGATTTCTCCAAAGAAGACACACAGACAGCCAATATACATATGAAAAGATGCTTAATGTCATTAATCCTCAGAGAAATGTAAAGTAAAACCACAGTGAGATATTGTCTCACACTTGTCAAGATGGCTATCATCACTAAATCAACAAACACGAAGTTCTGGTAAAATTGTGGAGAAAAAGGGACATTTTTGCATTGCTGGTGGGAATGCAGACTGGTGCAACTGCTATGAACAGCACTATGGAGATACCTTAAAAAATTAAAAATGGATCTGCCTTTTGACACTGCAACCCTACTTCTGGGAATATATCCAAAGAAACCCAAAACATGAATTATAAAAAAACATAAGCACCCCTATGTTCATTGATAGTGTTATTTACAATTGTGAAGATATGGAAGCGGTCCAAGTGTCCAACAATTGATGATTGGATAACATAACTATGAGACATTTACACAATGGACTACTACTCAGTCTTTAAAAAAGGAGAACGTTTACCCTTTGTGACAGCAGGGGTGGACCTGGAGAACGTAATGCTTAGTGAAATAAGCCAGTCAGAAAAAGAGAAATTCCATATGATTTCACTCACATGTGGAATCTAATGAACAAACTGAACAAGCAAAACAGAGACAGACTCAGAGTGCAATAACAGCTTTTGGAGAGAGGGGGTAGGTAAGGTGGAGGGATTGAGCAAAACGGAAGAAGGACTCATGAATGTGGACAACAGTGTGGTGATTGCTGGGATGAGGGGTTATAAGGGAGCTAAATGGTAATGGAAAAAATACAATGAAAAAAATAATCTAGATGCAATAACCATTCTATAGAAAGTATAGAAAATAAAATGACATGGTAAAGTCATCATGGAAAGGCAATAAAATAATTTTAACTGTGGAAATTACTATAGATAAATGATTAACATTTTGTGAAATTAAATTGTTAAGGGCTCTGACTAAGTAGCTCAGTTATTATTGTCTCAATACACCAAGGTTGCAGGTTAGATCTCTGGCCATGGCACATAGAAGAAGCAACCAATGAATTCCTAAATAAGTGAAACCACAAATCAATGTCTCTCTCTTTCTCAAACCAATCAATTGATCAAAGATTGCTAAGGGAAAAATAATAGATGGAAATTTAAATTGAAAGATTTAACAGACTCTGTATCAATCATAATATTGAAATATTTATGTAATTTGATATATTCGACCTGTAAAAATGATACTTATATAACAATTAAATTTGTTTCCTGAATAGGTATGATAGTGGTAAGTTATTTTTAAATTTGCAAGATTTATTATGTTATTATCATCCTAAATATTTATTATATATGTGGTTAGAAAAAGGAACATAGTTATAAAGAATAAAGTAACAATAAATTCACACCTATCGATAATCATTCTAAAATAAATGTCTTAAATTTTACAATGAAAATTCATAGGGTAACTACATGAATAAAAGAACAAGACCTATATACTTGCTGTCTGCATGTGACAAGTGACACACCTCAAGAAAAAAAAAAGATACACAGAGATTAAAAGTAAAGGGATAGAAAAAGATATTTCATGCAAATGAAAATTTTTAAAAAGCTAGTTTTCAATATTATATATGATAAAATAGTCTTTAAAAGGCTATAGTTGCTCTGGCTGGTGTGGCTCAGTGAATTGAGTGCTGGCTTGTGAACCAAAGGGTTGCTGGTTTGATTCCTAGTCAAGGCATATTCCTGGGTTTCAGGCCAGGTCCCCAGTAGGGGGTCAAGAGGCAACCACACCTTGATGTTTCTCTCCCTCTCTTTCTCTCTCCCTTTTCCTCTCTCTAAAAATAAATAAATAAATCTTTAAAAAGACTATAATAAAAGACAGAGAAGGATGCTATATGATTAAGAGATTAATTTAACAAGAAGATATAACCCTTGTAAATATTTATGCACTCAGCATAGGATCACCTAAATATATAAAGTGATTCTTGATGGATATAAAAAGAAAGATTGATAGTAATACAGTCATCTGTGGATAAATCTTCAAAAGCAAATTAACAAAAATAATGGTGGCCTTAAATGACACACTATACAGGATGGGTTAGTTGTTATTTTCATAGCATTTTACTCCACAGTAGCAGAATATACATTTTTTTCAAGTGCACATTTTCTAGGTTAGACCACGTGTTAGAACACAAAATAATTCTCAATAAATTGAAAAAAGTTGAAATCATGCCCTGACTGGGATGGCTTAGTCGGTTGGGAATCATTCCACAAAGCAAAAGTTTGTTGGTTCAATTCCTAGTCAGGCACATGCCTGGTTGCAGGCCAGGTCCTTAGTTGGGGATATACAAGGGGCAACAAATTGGTTTCTCTCACATGTTGATATTTCTTTCCCTATCTTTCTTTCCCCCTTCCCCTCTCTTTAAAAATAAATAAATAAAATCCTTAAAACATAAAAAACATAAAAAAATAAAAGATTTAAATCATATCAGAAATCTCCTTCAAACATAATTATATGAAACTGGCCATCAATTACAAGAAAAAAAAAACTGAAAAACAAAGATACAGAGACCATATAAGATGTTACTTAACAATGACTAGGTTGACAATGAGGTCAAGGGAGAAATGAAGATACCTTGAAACAAATTAAAATGAGAACACAACAACCCAAAATCTGTGGAACACAGCAAAAGCAGTACTAAGAGTGAAATTTATAGCATTACAGGCCTACCTCAATAAACAAGAAAAATCTCAAATAAACTAACTTTACACTTAAAGAAACTAGAAAAGAACAACAAAATCCAAGGTGAGTGGAAGAAAGAAATTAATAAAGATCAGAAGAGAAATAAACAAAAAGAGTCTAAAGCATAAAGAAAAGATCAAGGAAACCAAGAGTGGGTTCTTTAAAAAGGTAAACTAAACTGAAAAAGTTTTAGATGCCAACCAGATTTGCAGATCAAATGCCGCTTCACTGTTAAGAGGGAGAAAGGCCCTATCAGGAGTTGTCTTCTCTAGAGAGAAAAAGGACCTCCTGGTCCCCGGTGATTCTTGGAAAAAAAGCTTGCTCTTCTGCAGCCACTCTTAAGCCAAAACTAATAAAGGTTGCCTAAATAAAGACTGGAAACTGAGTCGGGGAGAGGTGTTTTGTTGCTAAGGGGTGCATGTATGACATGGCTGTAAATTGTGACATGGCTGCCAATTGTGACACAGCTGCCAATTGTTCAGCTCCCACTCAGCACATGGTGTTGGAACCCTACTTGTCTGGGTTGCTCACTCTTTCCCATTTGCCTGAGTTACTTGTTGTGCCTCAGGCTTCTGCATGTCTTGTCTAGGCTGTACCTCTGGGTCCCACAGCTCCTTTTCACATGGCAGCTGTTGTGGCTGCTGATCAAGGCAGATCAGCACTTGGAGTTGACCCTGGACTCTATCTGCTTACCCCCATTTCCCCAGGGACCCCCAAGTCCTGGCCTTTGGATCAGCAAACCTCCCCCCCTCACTTGAGCCTTTATATATTTCTGAAGACTTTGAACCTTCGTCATTCCACTAGGAAGCCTTAGCTCAGCCTACAGAGCACCCCACCCCAAGAAAATTAAAATTTCCCCAATCTCTCAGGAGGCCCCATCTTATCAACCAGAATCCTTTGAGGTGGGAGACTCTTCTTCAACTCTGGAGGAAGCCTCAGCTCAGTATGCAGTGATCCCTCTGTTGTTGAAATCTTTGATAGTTTGTCAATGAGTGTTAAATCAGCACCTAACACCCCTGAAAATGTTGAATCTTGAATCCAATAAAAGAGCTCAGCTCTGCCACAATTACCTCTTGCCAGTGTAGAACCTCCTTAATTTCAGCAGAAGAGGCCAGCTCAGCCTCCAAAATCCTCTATGGCCACGTCCCCAGGTAAGGGGTGAGCAACCTTCAATACCTTCAATTAAGGTATTGAATACCTTCAATAAGTAGTTCAACCTTCAATACCTCATACAGCAGCTCAACCTTCAATACCCCATGAAGTGACAGTCTCAACTCTAGCTTCAAGTGAAGCTCAGTATCCAGTGTTTCCTAATATAAATGTTAAAAATGTGGATCTTGAGGTCTTGATAACAAACACCAAAGCACCTTAAGGGTATTAATCCATCTGCGACTGAGAAGGAGGTCTCCATTCATCCTTCAAAATCCACTAAAGTGGCCAAACCTCCAACACAGCAGGAGATCCCTCCAAAGCACCCTAAAAAAATAGAATAATCTCTATCCCAGCAGGAGACCCCAGCTCAACCTACTTTGGAGGCTGATGCTAAGCTCTGCAGCTGACTACAGCTTGTCCAAAGCACCCCGAGGCAACACTTCCATATCCAGAGCCTGTTCAGCCTTAACATCAAACTGTGTCTGAAGTTACAGTTCAACCTTCAAACCTGGAGTTCACTGTAATTATAGAACCTACTATAGACATTGAACATCCTACAGCCCTGCAGTAGAATCTATCTCTTCCAAAGCAACCAGAGGTGATACTTCCACACCCAGAGCCTGTTCAGGATCAGTAACCAAACTTCACCAAAGTCATAGTTCAACGTGTGAATCTGGAAATTATCAGAACTCATCAATGAGAGTGATCTGAGACAGGTCCTCCAATATCTGAAAAGAATGCCACCATGAACATATGTGAGCTCTTTACCTGCAATAATGAGACACAGTCATGTATTGGTCTCAACTCAAAGCAAAGGCTCCACAGAATGCCTCTGCCAGTGTTCAACATTTACAATGGCACCTTCATCATTTTAAACTTCCAAGGAAATTATATTTCTTAGAGTCACAAAGATATATGGAAGTCATATGGTTGGGCAGAGAAATTAATCTTCAGTGAAAATAATTTGAGAGAACTGCATAAGGGTTCATTTGAAGGCATGCTATTCCTACAGTATTTAAATCTTTGCAGCAATTTAATCACAAAAGTGAGCTTTTGGAAATTTCAGGCCTGGCATGACAACTGTAAAAGATTCATATCTTTTTAAGTTGCTAGCATTAGAATATTTAGACATGGGAACAACACAAGTGTCACTTACAACAGTTGAGAAAATCCTCATGATGACCTTTAAATTAGATAAACTGATCCCACTAGCTCTTTGGCTCTCTACCTAGGCAAATTTTTTTAAATTACTTTATTGTTTTTCAATTACAGTTGTCTGCATCCTCTCCCCTCCCCTCCCCCAACCCCTCCAACCCCACCTCTCTTCTCTGCCTCCCTCCTCCCCCTTGGTTCTGTCCATGTGTCCTCTATTGTGGTTCCTGAAGACCCTTCTCCCCATTGTCCCATCCCGCTCCCCTCTGGCCACTGTCAGACTGTTGTTAATTACAATTTCTCTGGTTATGCTTTTCTTGCTTTTTTCTTTTCTTGATTATGTTCCAGGTAAAGGTGATATAATATGGTATTTGTCCCTCACTGCTTGGTCTACGTCACTTAGCATAATGCTCTCCAGTTCCATCCATGCTGTTGCAAAGGGTATAAGCTCCTTCTTCCTTTCTGCTGCGTAGAATTCCATTGTGTAAATGTACCATAGTTTCTTGATCCATTCATTTGTAGATGGGCACTTAGGTTGTTTCCAGCACTTGTCTATTGTGAATTGTGCTGCTATGAACATTGGAGTGCATAGGTTCCTTTGAATTGGTGTTTCAGGGCTCTTAGGGTATAATCCCAGTAGTGGAATTGCTGGGTCGAAAGGCAGTTCCATTTTTAGTTTTCTGAAGAACTTCCATACTGTTTTCCACAGTGGCTGCACCAGTCTGCATTCCCACCAACAGTGCATTAGGGTTCTGCCTTATCCACATCCCCTCCAACAGTTATCTGTTGCTTTGTTGATGATGGCCATTCTGACCTGTGGAAGGTGGTATCTCATTGTGGTTTTAATTTGCATCTCTCTGACGGCTAACGATGTTGAGCATATTTTCATATGTCCCTGGGCCCTCTGTATGTCCTCTTTCGAGAAGTGTCTGTTCATGTCTTTTGCCCATTTTTTAATTGGGTTTTTTGTCTTCTTGGAGTGGAGTTGTATGAGTTCTTTATGTATTTTGGGGATCAAACCCTTGTCCGAGGTATCATTGGCAAATATGTTTTCCCATACGGTTGGTTCTCTTTTTATTTTAATACTGTTTTTGTTAGCCCACAGAACCTCTTTATTTTGATAAGATCCCATTTGTTTATTCTTTCCTTTATGTCCCTTGCTCTAGGGGACATATCATTGAAGATGTTGCTGCGTGGGATGTCTGAGATTTTCCTACCGATGTTTTCCTCTAGGAATTTTATGGTGTCACGACTTACATTTAAGTCTTTTTTCCACCTTGAATTTATTTTTGTGTACGGTGTAAGTTGGTGCTCGATTCATTTTTTTGCAGGTAGCCATCCAGATTTCCCAACACCATTTATTGGATAGGCTATTTTTCTTCCATTTTATGCTTCTTTCCCCATTGTCGAAGATTAATTGCCC
This sequence comes from Micronycteris hirsuta, assembly GCA_004026765.1. Classification (NCBI taxonomy): domain Eukaryota; kingdom Metazoa; phylum Chordata; class Mammalia; order Chiroptera; family Phyllostomidae; genus Micronycteris; species Micronycteris hirsuta. The sequence goes on from PVJI01021646.1 coordinate 9,037, forward strand.
ATAGAGACTTGGGTTTATTTCTGGGATCTCTATTCTGTTCCATCGGTCTATCTGTCTGTTTTTATGCCAGTACCAAGGTGTTTTTATTACAGTGGCCTTATAATACAATTTGATATCAGGAATTGTAATCCCTCCTGCTTTTCTCTTTTTTCTCAAAATTGCAGCTGATATTTGGGTTCGTTTATGGTTTCATATAAATTTTTGAAGTGTTTGTTCTATATCCATGAAATATACCATCGGTACTTTGATAGGGATTGCATTGAATCTATAAATTGCTTTGGGTTGTATGGATATTTTGATGATGTTGATTCTTCTGATCCATGAGCATGGTATATGTTTCCATTTGTTTGTGTCTTCCATAATTTCTTTCTTCAGTGTTGTGTAGTTTTCTGAGTACAGGTCTTTTACCTCCTTGGTTAGGTTTATTCCCAGGTAGTTTTGTTGTTGTTGTTCCTATATCAAATGGGATATTTTTCCTTAGTTCTGCTTCTGCTGTTTCACTGTTGGTGTACAAAAATGCCTTGATTTCTAGATATTGACTTTGTATCCCGCTGCTTTGCCAAATTCAATTAGGTCGAGTAGTTTTTTGGCGGAGTCTATAGGATTTTCTAAGTCCACTATCATGCTGTCGGCAAACAACGACATTTTTGTTTCCTCCTTTCCAATTTGGATGCCTTTTATTTCCTCTTCTTGTCTGATTGTCTGTTGCTAAAACTTCCAATAGTATGTTGAATAGAAATGGTGGTAGTGGACAACCTTTTCTTGTTCCTGACCATAATGTGAAATATTTTAATTTTTACCCATTTAGTACAATGTTGGCTGTAGGTTTCTCATATATGGCCTTTATTATGTTGAGGAATGCTCCCTCTATTCCCACTTTGCTTAGTGTTTTTATCATAAATGGATGCTGTACCTTATTGAATACTTTTTCTGCATCTATTGATATGATCATGTGATTTTTGTCTTTGCTTTTGTTTATGTGATGTATTATGTTTATTGTTTTGTGAATATTGTACCATCCTTGCATCCCTGGGATGAATCCCATCTGGTCATGGTGTATGATCTTTTTGATGTAATGCTGGATGCGGTTTGCCAATATTTTGTGGAGGATTTTAGCGGCAATGTTCATCAACGATATTGGCCTGAAATTTTCTTTCTTTGTTGTGTCTTTCTCTGGTTTTGGGATTAGGATGATGCTGACTTCATAAAAAGAGTTTGGGAGTCTTCCATCATTTAGGATTTTTTGGAATAGTCTGTGAAGTATAGGAGCTAGTTCTTCCTTGAAAGCTTTGTAGAGTTCTCCTGTGAAACCATGTGGTCCAGGGCTTTTGTATGTTGGGAGTTTTTTGATTACTGTTTCAATTTCATCTGCTGTTATTGGTCAGTTCAGACTTTCTGCTTATTTTTTATTAAGTTTTGGAAGATTATATTTTTCTAAAAATTTGTCCATTTCACCTAGGTTTTCATATTTCTTGGCATACAGTTCTTCATAGCAGTGTCTTAAAATCCTTTGTATTTCTGTGGCATCAGTTGTAATATCTCCTCTTTTATTTCTGATTGAGTTTATTTGGGTCCTCTCTCTTTTTTTTCTTGATGAGCCTGCTTAAAGGCTTGTCAATTTTGTTTATCTTTTCAAAGAACCAGCTCCTGGATCCATTGACCTTAGAATTGTCCTTTTAGTCTCAATGTCATATAATTCTGCTCTGATCTTGGTTATTTCCTTCCTTTTACTTGCTCTGCGTTGTCTTTGTTGTTGTTCCTCAAGTTCTTGTAGGCGTAGGGTTAGGTTGTTTGCTTGAAATGTTTCTATTTTTTTTTTTTTTTTTTAGGTAGGCCTGTATTGCTATGAACTTCCCTCTCAGGACTGCCTTCGCTGTGTCCCATAAGTTTTGGGTTGTTGTAAGTTCATTTTCATTTGTTTCGAGGAACTTTTTGATTTCTCCCCTAATCTCATCCTTGACTCATTCATTGTTTAATGGCATGCTATTCAATCTCCATGAGTTTGAATGTTTTTGAGTTTTTTCCTTGAGGTTGGTTTCTTGTTTCAGTCCCTTGTGGTCAGAGAAAATGCTTGATACAATTTCAATTTTCTTGAATTTGTTGATTTTGTTGAATTTCTTGAGTTTCTTGATTTTTGTTCTATCATATGGTCTATCTTTGAAAATGTTCCAAGTGCATTTGAAAAGAATGTGTATTTAGCTTCTTTGGGGGAAAGGCTCTCTATATATCAGTTAAGTCCATTCCTTCTAGGGCATTGTTCAATGCCGGAATATCTTTGTTGATATTTTGTTTGGAAGATCTGTCAATTTTTGACAGTGAGTTGTTGAAGTCCCCTACTATAATTGTGTTGCTATTAATATCTTGCTTGAAGTCCTCCAAGATTTTCTTTATGTATTTAGGTGGTCCTATGTTGGGTGCATATATATTTACAATGTTTATGTCTTCTTGGTGGATTCTTCCCTTGAGTATTATGGAGTGTCCTTCTGGGTCTCTCTTTATGGCCCTTTTTTTTAAAAGTCTGTTTTGTCTGATATGAGTTTTGCTACCCCAGCTCTTTTTTCCTGTCTGTTCGTTTGAAAAAAATTTGTTTCCAGCCCTTCACTTTCAGTCTGTGTAGGTCTTGTCCTGAGGTGGGTCTCTTGTAGGCAGCACATGTGTGGGTCGTGCTTTCTTATCAATTCAGCTATTCTATGTCTTTTGATTGGAACATTTAGTCCATTTATGTTTAAGATTATTATTGATAGGTACTTATTCATTGCCATTTTTTTTGTACCTGTGTTCCTGTCCCTCTCTCTTTTCCTTCCTTTCCTTAAAGCAGTCCATTTAGCACCTCTTGCATAGCTGGTTTAATGGAGGTGTATTCTTTTAGACTTCTTTTGTCTGGGATGCTCCTTATTTGGCCATCTATCTTGATTGAGAGCTTTTTGGGTCCAATAGCTTTGGTTGCAGGCCTCTGGTTCTCATTACTTGGAATATTTGTTGCCATTCTCTTCTGGCTTGGAGTGTTTCCATTGGGAAGTCAGCTGCTAATCTTATCAGGGCTCCCCTGTATGTTACTTCCTGTTTCTGCCTCGCTGCCTTTAAAGTTCTCTCTTTGTCTTGGAATTTTGCCATTCTAATTATGATGTGTCTTGAAGTAGGCCTGTTTGGGTTTCTTTTGATTGGGACTGTCTGTGTTTCCTGGATGTGTGACTTTTTCTCTCATCAGATTAGGGAAGTTTTCAAACATGTTTTCTATCCTTTCATCTTCTTCTTCTCCTTCTGGTATCCCTATTATACAAATATTATTACGTTTCATCTTGTCCTGCATTTCCCTTAATACCTCTTCATTCTTTTTGAGTCTCTTTTCCTGTTCTTGCTCATTTCGGGTATTTTTTTCTACCAAGTCCTCCAGCTCACTGATCCAATCCTCTGTTTCACCAAGCCTGCTTTTTATTCCTTCTATTGTGTTCTTTAGTTCAGATATTGTATTCTTCATTTCCTCTTGGCCCTTTTGGATAGTTTCTCTTTCCTTTTTCATGTTGACATAGTTTGCAGTGAGTTCATTATATATAGTTTCCCTGTAGTTCCTGGTAATTTTCTGTGAGCTCATTGAGCTTCTCAAGCTTTTGAGCTTCCTGATAACCAATGCTTTGAACTCAATATCTGATAGTTGGCTTGCCTCTGTTTCATTTATCATTATTTCTGGGGCTTCCTTCCTTACTTTCATTTGGGGATTGTTTCTTTGTCTTCCCATTGTTTGTGAGACTCTTCTTGCTAGCCTCTGTTTCTTAAATTGATCTGTTCTGACTTTCTGGTTTTATGGTATGAGCTTCTATGGTACAATACCTGTGAGATTCAGTTGTGTAGTCTCCTTAATCTCCTTAGCTCACTGATTGTGGACTGTTGTTTATGTTGGCTCTCTGTATGTCTTTGGGTTTTGGTTGTTTTGGGGTCTTTCTTTGGTGGGTCCTTTCCTCCAGCTAGTTAACTGAGGGTCACTCCGTCCACCACACCTTGTATTCTATTGTGTGGGTGTGGACAGGTTGTGTTGAAGCTGATTCTTCTGTGTGAACGAGTTTTGAGACTTCTCTCTCACTCTTATTCTGTTGTTTGTTGTGGGTACTTTCTCCACCAATTAGTTTATTATCCTTTTGGTCCTGGTTGAGTTTGGTGTGGGTTCCACATCCTCCTTCACCTTCTTCCATTGTTTTGTGTTGGTGGTTTCTTTGTTGGTAGATTTCCTCTTTCATCAAGCGTACTGGTGTTTCCTGCTCTCACCTTGCAAGTTCTCTGGAGTAGCGAAGTTAATTTTGTGTTACTGTCTCTGGTTTTTGGGCTGACCCATGTCTGAGTCTTCTCTGGTCTCTTCACAACTCCAGGTTTTAATGTCTCGCCTGTGGAAAAAGAAGAGAGGGGAAGGAAAAAAAAGGAATGAAAGAAGGGAGAAAGAATAATATAAAGGAAGGAAGGAAGGACAAACAAAAATAAGAAAGAAGGGGAGAAAAGAAGAACAAATTAAAAGAAAGAAAATTTGTTTTTCTATTTTTTTTTAATTAAGACAAAAAATTAAAAAAAGGAAAAAAGGGGAGATGACTTGGAATACTAAATGAAAGGAAAAAAGAAGGATTTTAAAAAATAAAGTAGGACATATAGGAAGAAGGGTGCGGAAAAAAACAAACAAACAGAAAAAATAAGAACAACAACAACAAAAACTTCTGCTGGCTGGCTTTAAAAGTGTCTGGCCAGGCCTGCTACCCTGGTCCTCCTGTCTGCGTCAGGCTGGGAAGATATCGGCTTTGCTTTTCTCCCTTCCTGAGATGCACTCTTCACTGCTGTCCTGCCTCCAGTCCAGTTGCTGGAATTCTCAGCATCCCTTCTGGGCAGTCTGGCCCTCACACTGAGTCAAGAGTTTGTGAGGACTGAGGCTCCCCTCAATGGGGCTCAATGGGACTCCTCTGCCTTTCTCCCATGGAGCCAGTTGGCCCTGCAGGACTTCGTGCGCAGAGGCTGGGTTGTCAGCACTTTGTCCCCGGGCGTCCGGACATTAGCTCTGCGTACCTGTGTTCACTGCCCCCTCTTGTCTTCTATTTACGCCCGCCAGTCCAAACAAGCATCTGGCCATTCACACATCCCAATCTGGCTCCCTCCCAAGAATCTTGCATCAGACCTGGCAGCTGCTGGCAGACCTGGGAGCCTGCCCTGCTCCCCCGCACTGGTCCCAGGGGACCTTTTCGTTCTGAAGCATTCTCCTTACCGTCTGATTATTCAATTTCCCCTGTAATCTTGATCACCAATCTTCATATATGCTGGAATACTGTTGGGTGTTCTCTCTGTTCCTCAGAAAATTGGCTAGGTATTTCACCAGTGGGCAGGAGGAAGTGGACTCTGCTCCCCCTTATCTTGCTGCCATTTTTTTTCTCTCTCATTTGGGCCATTTTTTTTTCTTGGTGCACCTGTTACATTAAGGGGCAGAGATTTAGGTGTTCAGCAGGGTGGGGCAACCCAGGTCATTGTGTTGTGATGCTGTCTGTGGGGGCAGGGCCTGAGAGAAAAATGGCTCTCGCTCTGTTCTCTGCACTTCCCCAGCTAACCACAAGCAAGTTGGTCCCTTCTTTGCTGGCTACGGGGTGAGTGGGGGAGCCTGCACAGTTCCAAGTCCCTGTGGGTCTCCCCAGTGAACTCTCCTGTGAGGCTGGGAGTTCCTCCTGCCGCCACCTCAACCCCCACCGGTGTTTTCAGTTGGTGATTTGAGGCTTTATTTCCCTGCATTGGTGGGCCATTCAGTCTGTTCCGCCCCCCAGATTTTCCTCCCAGTTTATCTCTGCGCTAATGTGGGACCGCCCGGTCCACCAGTTTCAGCCCCAGTTTCACCGAGTGTGCCCACCGCATTTTGGCCAGGCACGCCTGCCACAGACCTCTCCGGGCAGCTGGAGCATTGCTGGTACCGCTCCACAAACCACATCTCACCAAGCGCTCTCCACCCAATCTGGATGAACGTGTCTTCTTTTTTTTATTTATTTATTTTTAGAGAGAGGGGAAGGGAGGGAGAAAGAGATGGAGAGAAACAGCAATGTATGGTTGCCTCTCATGTGGCCCTCACTGGGGATCTGGCCTGCAACCCAGGCATGTACCCTGATGGGGAATCGAACCGGGACCCTCTGGTTCCCAGCCCACGCTCAATACACTGAGCTACACCAGCCAGGGCATGAACATGTCTTCTTTAACTCCTTGGTTGTCGGACTTCCACTCAGTTCAGTTTTCTCTCAGATCTGGCTGTTTTTGTTTTTTAAATTGCCTTTTTTCCTCTTTTGGTTGTGCGAGGGGGCATAGTGTTTCTACCTACGCCTCCAGTTTGGCCAGAAGTCTACCTAGGCAATTTAAACATAATATTGAGGATAGCAAGGCAATCAAACAGTATTGTGATAATGAATAGCTGACAAACACATGTGATAAAGAACCATATTTAGAAAATGCAGGGTTTTTTTTCATAAAAATATTGCAAGGCTGGGAGGAGAACATCAGCACTGAGCTAACTATTGAGCCAGAAAAGTCATCCTCAGGCCAAAAAGGTGACAGCTTCTCAGTCTTCATGAACCTCCTGGTGAAGCTTCTCAGGTAAAAAACAAGAAGTAAAGGTTTCTAACCAGAGTAGGATATGGATCAGTGGGAAAATTAGAGGACAGAATTTCAGGTTGAACAGGAAGATCAGGACTCACATGAGCTCACAAAAGTGCCAGAATATGGGTATAAGAGCAAACTTATCATGGCAGTGTCTGTAATTGTAGTAACAATATTTTTAATTGTAATTTTCTGTCTCATGCAATATGCCATAGAACAGCATCAAAGGAAGTTAAAGAAGGAAGTTCAAGAGAATTTTTATAAATTCTCTGGCACAAGAGATCCTCACTGAAATACAAAATGGAGGAGGGTGATTTATGGAGAAGCCTTAAGGATATGTATATACCTCTCAATGCTATACCCAAGAAAAATGTGGTCTAGAAGCTACAAGACAAAGATTTGTCTGATGAGGATGAGTTTTTTGACAAAATGGACAAGGGTGAAACCTCTACTTCAACAGTCAGGATTGCCACATCAGAGTCCACAGCTAAAGAAGCAGGTGAAGAACGTGAAACATGACACACCACGAAGTGAAGTCCATTCTAAGGCTACCTGCAAATTGTATTTGAAAATGTTGGCTCAGTATTGCTGACAAAATACATATTTTCCTCCTATTAAAATGGATGTATTCATAACCAAAAACCCCCCCAAAAAAACCCTTAACAAGACTCATCCAAAGAGAGAAAACAGAAATAAATGAAAAAATAAGACAAGTAACAACTGACACTACAGAGATACAAAAGATTGTAAGAAAATATTATGAACAACTATATGCCAAAAAATTGGACAAACTGGAGCAATGGATAAATTCCCAGAAACACAATCTTCTAAAACTGAATTAAAAAGAATTTGAAAATCTGAATATACTGATTAAAATTAATTAAATTGAAGCATTAATTTAAAAAATTTCAACGAACAAAAGTCCTGGACCAGATGGCTTCACAGGAGAATTATACCAAACATTCAAAAAAGAACTAAAACTTATCCATCTCAAATTGTTCTAAAAAATTCAAGAAGAGGGAAGAAGGCAACCTAGCTTTTTATGAGGCCAGGATCATTCTAATTCTAAAACCAGACAAAGACACTACAAAGAAAGAAAATCACAGGCTAATATCTATGATGAACATAGATGCTAAAATCCTCAACAAAATATCAGCAAAGCAGATTGAGCAATAAATAAAGAAAAAGATCATAAACCATGATCAAGTGGGATTTATTTTGGGGATGTAATTTTGGTACAATATTTGTAAATTGAAAATGTGAAAAACCACATAAACATCAATTATAAAAACCACACGATTGTATCAATAAACACAGAAAAAGCATTTGATAAAATCCAGCACCCACTTATAGTAAAAGCTCTCAGCAAAGTGGGAATAGAGGTAACATATTTCAACATAATAAAGGTCATACATAACAAATCCACAATCAACATCATATTCAATGGGAAAAAAAACTAAAACCATTTCTCTAAATATCAAAAACAAGACAAGGGTGTCTACTTTCATCACTTTTATAAAACAGAGCACTAGAAGTACTAGCCACAGCAAACAGACAAGACAAAGAAATAAAAGGCATCCAAATTGAAAAGGAAGAAGTAAAATTGTCTGTATTTGCAGATGGCATGATACTGTATATAGAGGACCCTAATGATTCCACCGAAAATCTACTAGAATTTATAAATGAATTCAGCAAAGTAACATGATACAAAGTAAATATACAAAAATTAGTTGCATTTCTATATACCAAGAATGACATATCAGAAAGGGAAACTAAGAAAACCATCCTGTTTATAATTGCATTAAAAATATATAGGAATAAAGTTAACCAAGATATAAAAGAACTGTAGTAGGAATATTATAAGACACTGAAGAAAGAAATGGAAAATACAAATAAGTGAAAGCATACACTTTGTTCATGGATAAAAAGAATTAACATCATTAAAATCTCTGTACCACCCAAGGAATCTATAGATCCAATGTAATTCCTATGCAGATACCAATGCTTTATTTCACAGAACTAGAAAAAAATTTCCAAAAATTTATATGGAACCACAAAAGAACCTGAATAGGAACAACAATCTTGAGGGGGGGGAAAAAAAAAGAACAAATTTCTAGAAATCACACTATCTTATATCAAACTATACTATGGAGCCATACTAATCAAGAGAGCATGGTGCTGGCATAAAAATAGAAATATAGATCAATAAAACAGAATAGAGCACAGGGAATGCACCCATGTCTTTATGGTCTATTAGTATTTGACAAAGGAGGCAAGAACATACAATGGGGTAAAGACAGCCTACTCAATAATAGTTTTGGAAAAATTGGACAGTTACATGCAAAAAAATTGAAACCACCACCTTCTTACAGCATACACAAGAATAAACTCAAAATGGATTAAAGACTTAAATGTTAGACCTAAAACCATAAAAATATTAGAAGAAAAACATAGGATTTATAATTTCAGACATTTTCATAGGAATACTTTTTGTGATATATCTCCTCAGGCAAAGGAAAATATAAACAAATGAGATTACATCCAAGTAAATAGTTTTTGCATAGCCAATGAAACCATCAACAAAATGAAAAAAACTGACTCAAGATAGATTTGCCTATAATATATCTGATTAGGAATTAATATCCAAAATTTATTAAGAAAAATATATACACTCAACACCAAAACAAACAAACAATCCAATTAAAAAATGGACAAAGGACCTGAATAGACACTTCTCCAAAGATGGCTTATAAAAAGATGTGCGACATCACTAATCATCAGAGAAATGCTTATCTAAACCACAATAAGATATCACCTAAAACCTGTTAGAATGGCCTTTATCAACAAGCAGCATGTGCTGGCAAGAATGTGGGAAAAATGAACCCTCATGCACTGTTGGTGGGAATGCAGACTGGTGCAGCCACTGTGGAAAGCAGTATGGAGTTACCTCAAAAATTTAAAAATGAAACTGCCTCATGAATAAGTGATCTCACTTCTGGGAATGTATTCAAAGATATCTTTTAAAAAATGCACCCCTACATTCATTGCAGCATTCTTTACACTAGCCAAATTTGGAAACAGCCCAAGCGTCCATCAGTAGATGGGTGGATAAAAAAAATGGTACATTTGCACAATGAATTATTACTCAGCCATAAAAAGGAAGGAGATCTTACCTTTTTAGCAACAGCATGGGTGGACCTGGAGAGTATTGTGCTAAGTGAAATAAGCAAGTCAGAGAAAGGCAAATACCATATGATTTCACTTATTTCTGGAATCTAATGAATAAAATAAATGCAAACAAACAATATAGAAATAGACTCATAGAAACAGAAAACAGACTAACAGTTGTCAGAAGGGATTAGAGATTTGGCTTCTGGGTGAAAAATATGAAGGGATTAAGGGAAAAAATTACTCACAGGCACAGACAACAGTATAGTGATTATCAGAAGGAAAGGGAGTTGTGGGGGGGATAGAAGAGGGTAAAGGGAGGATAAATGGTGATGAAAGAAACTTGACTTGGATGGTGAACAGACAATGCAATATACAAATGATGAATTAAAGAATTGTACACATGAAACCTCTATAATTTTATTAACCAATGTCACCCTAATAAACTCAATAAAAATAAATATTAATGAGTTTTTATTTAAATATGCAAAATACTGTTTCAATAAAATGTGTATGAAATTGCTTTGAAAGCATATGGAAAGGAGGGAATGAGGAGAGTTATTATAAAAACCAGGCTGATAACTTTAATTGTTGAAATTAACTGCTGTGTGATGAGAATATGAAGATTCATTTATATTGTTTCAATTATTATTGTACACATTTGAATTTTTGGAATTAAAAGTTCATAAACAACAACACAAGCTATAGGGTTGAGGAAAACACAAAATGTACATGTTATATGATTCCATTTACATGAAATTTAAAAGGTAGCAAAACAAAACGTTAGTAATAGAAGGTATCTTTGGAGACAGACATTTGAAGGGTGGTACATGAGGGGGCTTCTGGAGTGTTGATAGTGTTCTTTTTCTTCATCCAGATGTCCCTCTCATTTTGTGAAAATTCACTGAGCTTTGCATTTCTGAGCTGTGATTGTTTCTGCATTAACCTTTAATAGAAAGCTAAGCTTAAGTTTTAAAGAATCCAATGCTTATATTAAGAACTCAACTTTCAAAGCATAGTATAGAAGGATGAGTCCTTTAATTGTTCACATCTGTAAGGAATCACAATTACACATATCCAGAAAAATGGAAGTGCAGTAAGAGAATAGTGTGTATCAAGTTTTTCAGAAAAGTTGATTTTTTGCAATAAAATTAGTTTATTCATAGAGTGAGATGAGTAATAATATTAATATAGCCCAGATTATACAGATTTAGTTAGCTGCGAATCCTTAGCTTGTTATAGTCATAGACTATCGTAAACTATATTACCATTTTAGTTACTAATAAACATTTCTTAAAATAATAAGCAACCACAGCAAAAACAGCTTATTGGAACTCTCTGAACTTATGAAAGGACAACTGTTATATCACATATGGAAAGAGAATTTACTATGTTATTACCTTGAAGTCCTAGTACTTTCTGCATTAAAGTGATCTTCATATGGCTCTGAATTATCTTTGACATGTTTGTTTTCTGCTCACACATTAGACCTTCATGAGAGCAAGGATTTTGTATTATTCTTCAGTGGTGGTAGTAGAAAGAATATGAGCTCAGTCACAGTTCCACAGCATTGTTTTACTACCTGAACATGAGCAAGTTACTTGAGCTCTCTCAACCTTAGTTTCATAACATATAAATTAAGTTTAATTGTATCTTCCTTATAGGGTAATTATGAGGCTTAAGTGATGTGTGTGTTGTCCAGTGTAAAGCATGGCACATAGTTGGTATTTAATTAACAGAGTCATAGTCCCAAAGATTTCAGGGGGCATAGGTCAGGTCACCTCATGCTTACCATGTACCTGGCATACAAAAGTCTGTAGAATACAGTTGTGAGCTCTTGGAACAAGTGAACTTTGTATTACTTATGACATAACCAGCTTCCTTTTTTCATTATAGATTTTCCATATAGAAGAAGTGATTCTATTATTGTAGGTTTGTTTACCCCAACATCAAATAACAATTTTTCTGAATTCTCTTATATTTGTTTTCTGGAAGTCTTTTTCTATTCATAAAATAAATGCTTGCCAATAAACGTGAGTTGTTAGCAAATGTCTGATGAATCCCAGACTACATGACTAAAATATACCAAACTATTAGACCAAATTTCAAACTTTATATAATGGCATATAATTCTCCAGTCTTTTCAACAAAAGGATAGTCAAAAGGAGATTGTTCAGTCAAAAATGTTGTGCACGATCTGTGTAACAAAGAGGTCTTTGAACTAGAGGTAAGGTGGAGTGGGAGGGGTAATTTTTGACAATTATGTGACACCAAAAGATCCTCCAGAAAACAGAATTTCCCATCTACCTCACTTTGATCTTTTTTCTTATACACCAAATCTCACAGACAAAGCAACCCAAAGTATCTCAGAGTATCTTCTTTACCTCCATACTAGGCATGCTCAGGCAAAACAAAAAGATGAGTTGAGACAGCTGACTAAACCAGTTATTGGTAACAACAAAAGACCTGTTGTGTCATTTAGAGATTTAACTTTACTTGAAATGTCAATTCCTATTTACTGAAGTAAAACTAACTTTCTCCAGGGGCCCAGATTGAAGAAAATTTGGCATTTTAAAATGAAAATGTATGATGATACTAGTATCTTTCTACTCACTCTTCCCACAAATTACTTATTCAGATAGCTTGTGAATTGGATTTGCAACTAATGTAATGCCTTACATGGTACAAAAGAGAGAATGCCTTGTGGACTTTATAGGTTAATTCTACAACACATGATGTCAGATCTCACATAATGTTCTCTTGGCTGGGGTTTCTTTGCTCAGCTTTACAAATATTAACTGTGTGTTTTCTTCATATATTTAGAAAGCTCTCAAAAAGTAACATTTCTTGGATATTTTTGATACACAGATTGTCCAGTAGACAGTATTCTAGATATGACTTGGGAAATCAATGACATTAGATGGCTTTGGATCATGACCCTCAAATTAAGTTTGAATCACCTCCTAGAGGCAAATATGATCAATTGAACTACTTTGAATACAGGTTAATTTTAAATGACAGGAATAAATTAAGTTTTTCTTCATCACTCCCCCACCTTTAATGTTGGTTTGATGTGATATGAATTAGGAAAGTCTCGAAATATATTCTAAATTTACAATTTTCTGCTCTTCTTAATTATCTTCACACATTTTTTCTTATTAAACTGATACCCCAACATGGTATTAGAAAATCTAGTAGTGAGCTCCTGCCAGCCATAAATCAGCATTCTTGGGCACAGTGAGCTTTCATTTATCTCTGGTATGCAGCATTTAAGGATTGATGTGTTATAACTGTACTTTTAAGGACATATTTTCATGTGAATATAAGCATTGGCATTTAAACAAAGAAAATCATTAATCTGAATCTAAACTTTGTAGTTTCCATTCAAAGTTTTCCTTTCCTGTATTTATCTGTTTCCTTTTCCTTCCTCAAGGTCATTTTCTGCCACTTCCAAGGGCATTTCAAATTTTACCTATGGTCTTCTGTTGTTGCCTGTTAGATGAAGGCCTAAATGATTATTTTTCAGTACATAAATAAAAGTTAGATGAACCTTGACATACCACTCAGGGTATAATTTATATCACCAGGATTTATCTACTTTAGAAACTAAACAGTTAACCTAATCATCTCATTTTATTGCTAATTAGCAAAAGTTTTTCCCCCTTAAATACATTCTCACTTTTCTAAATTCACTGCTTATGACCAGAGTCTTTTATCCATTACACTATTACCAACAGCTAATCCCTCTCACTTATTGATAATTGGACAAAACTGAACAACATGCCAACTCCTGAAAACAGCATGCCCCTGAGAGTTCTATTCAGTTACTCCAAAAAAAATGTTGATTTCCAAGTTCTGTTCTTTTGTGGCATATTGATGGGAAACAAGTAAGAGATTTTCTCACTGTGTAGGAATTTCACCAATTCTAACCTGCTTATTGCACATTCTTTCTAAGATAACATTCACAGTTTTATATTTCACATCTTTATTTTCTTATAGTTCCACTAATTGTCTTCAAATCCTGTTTATTGAAATTATTATTTTAATATGTATATTTAAACTATAGTTGCATAATATGTATTTCTTTCAGAACTGTGTTTATTTTGTCAATGTGATGTAAATTCAAAAGAGATACCCCGCTGTCTGGGTTCATGCAGATTTATCACAGGATTAAGCCATGGGAACTTCTATCTGCCTAATTAGTTCTTGAAATTATAGAAGCCTATGGTTTGATGTCATGGAGAAATCAATGCAAGGCTTTCTTAAGGAAATGTTTTATTAAATTTCCAAACTGTATTACAACATCTATGCAGGTTCAGATATTATTTTTTTTATCTTTAAACTTAAACATAACAGCATAAACAGTTCATCTGGGTGCATGAAACAGGCCCTTGAGCATATGTTAGGAAGCTAGGACAAAGACTTTGGCACCTGAATTATTACAGAATGAAATTAAATGATTACAACAGGGTAGTATTCAGAGATACTCACAAAGAGGGTACAATGCAGTTCACACATTCGGGGCTTGAATCCAAGCCCTTCCCAATTCAGTGGAGCATGTAAGCTGCCTTTCAGCACCTCCACACAACCATAGAGAAAGGAAAGCCCTAGAAGAAATACACATGCCTCTCTTTGGTGGTTCTCCCTCACATCATCCTTTTAATTTTTCACCCCAACTGGCCATGTTTTCTGACAGCCGTTGTTTTGCATGTTGATTCCCTAGAAGTTCGATATTAAAACACAGATGGGAAGCCATGCCTTTTATAAAATTTGAGCACTTATGTTTAGAAGGATTGGGAAAGTGGCCCATATATGAATTCAAATGACACTCAGTGTTAGAAAATTTACCATTTAAGAAAGATAGTTGACTCAAGACACAGGAAGGAAAGTAATTGAATGCAAAAAAATAAATAAATAAAGCATGACAAATCATTGAAGTTAAAATGGTGCTGCTCCATTTAAAGTATTGAAATGTCTCTCCAGAATAATTTTTTAAAGTCTTTAAAATAAATTAATTGTACACAGTTTTCTTTTAAGATTGTTAATACTTTACAGTTGAGAGTTGACTTTTAATTAACTTACAAGCCCAGATTATGTAATCATTCATTCATTCACTCATATACTCAACCACAAAATACATATTCTCCCTTACTCTGTATCAGACACAATGGAGTAAGATCTTCCTATGGAAAACATTTACTTTCACAAGATGTAGCAAACCCAGGGTGTGTTTTCATCGATGAGAGATTCTAGTAGCGAGAGAAGGGGGGGACCTCTCTCAGGAAGGGAGTCATCCACAAAGCAGGGGCTCCACCAAGAAGACTAGAGCATCATCAGATCTCTAGGATATCTCCCCTGGGTTCTTCCAGAAAATCAAGGCTTAATGACCACAACATCTACCACCTGTAATCAATGAATTTATCTCCCATTCCTTCAGACATTATTAATGTGCCTTGGGAGACATGAGAAAGCGACCTAAAATTAGTTTGTATTCCATGGTTTAGATGAGGAATTTTAGTTGTGAAAGGACATAGGCTCTAATGTGCTTGCTGTCCAAATGGTGTTTTGTTACTTGATTTTATAGATAAAAACAGCTAGACAGATAACAAGAAAAAGTGTTTTGGTTTTTGTTATTTGGCTTATGTACTAGAAATAATTAAACTATATTGCTTTCCTATGTGGCTATCTGGCTTTTTACTTCCTGAGCCCTTTCTCTCTCTAGGCAGATTCATATTTCACACTTGCCTTGGTTTTTATTAGGAAGAAAACCTTTATGCACTGGTCTCTGACTTGCAGTAGGGGTCTGCCAATGGGAGGCACTGATTGGACTGGAGTGTTGGAAGACAGAGAGGTTGGGGGAGGCTTCCTCCCACCTTGAGCTTGGCTCTGGTGTTGTCTCTGGCATCTGCTCCTGCACTGGAGTCTCCTTATTTTCTGGCCCAAAGGAACATAGCAGATCAGGGGCAATAAATCTGTCCCTTCTCTCTCTGAATACCACTTACACCTCTTATATTCTCTTTACCTGAACTAGTTGTAAGGAATCCTCTTTACTTCAGGACCCTGCTGATTCAAATAAACAATAGGAGAACAATAAATTCTTATGTTCCATTGATTTGTGGAAAGTGTGCTTTAGATAGGTTTAAGAACAGTTCCCTTTTAATTCTAAGGTATAGCAAATCATTGCACCATTTGTCTAAAATACATTTTTAAAAAATAATATTTATCCTTGGGTTTATTTTAATTATGCAGGAAGCTATTTCATATTTTATGTAGCAGAGCATTTTTAACTTAACATTTTATTAACTGGTGGTCATGTTCTAATGTTTTGTTTCAGGTTGTATTTTCAGGGCCCTCGTCCCTCTTTTATAATAGATACACTTATTTGAATCTCATTTAAAGAACCTGTACGTCTCAGATCTATGTAATCAGAATCTCTATTGAGGCTGCAGGATGGCATTACTCTTCTAATTTTTTATCATATTAATATTATCGGCATATTAAGGATGAATATTTACCTCAAAAGAAAACAGGAAAATACTAATCACTGTTTTTCAAATTTGTTATTAAATAAACATCAAATATGAGAAAGATATTTATAAATAAAACCCTTACTAAGGTTACTCTTCTTCTGTTTATTCCAGTAAATAAATACAGTAGCTAACATAAAGATGATTTTTAAGACTGAGTAAAGTTTCCTATTGCTTAGTTTTTTTTCCTGAGGATATGATTTCCAGTTTTCAGGATTACACAGCATATAATCACTCAACATTTACATTTTTATATCTGACTCCATTTATCTCAACAAAATTGCATTTCAAGGCCTAGATTAATGTACATGTAGAATCCCAGAAGTCTGCCAATCTACTTTACATTGTCTTTTTATTGTATATTCATAATATCAATGGTTTTCAACTTGCCTTATATTCTTATAGTCAACAATGAGCTTTAACTTATAAAACACATTCCTTTTCCAATTTACAAATAAAACAACTATCAGTATCATTAGACAGTTGAAATAAGCATCAGAATATAATGTCATGTTAGGGTCTGATCTCCAAAATATATAAAGAACTCATATGACTCCACTCCAGGAAGATAAAAAACCCAATTAAAAAATGGGCAAAAGACATGAACAGACACTTCTAGAGAAAGGACATACAGAGGGCCCAGAGTCGTATGAAAAGATGCTCAACATCATCAGCCATCAGAGAGATGCAAATTAAAACCACAATGAGATACCACCTCACACCAGTCAGATAACTGTTGGAGGGGATGTGGAGAAAAGGGAACTCTACTACATTGTTGGTGGGAATGCAGACTGGTGCAGCCACTGTGGAAAACAGCATGGAACTTCCTCAGAAAAATGAAAATGGAACTGCCTTTCGACCCAGCAATTCCACTACTGGGATTATACCCTAAGAATCCTGAAAAACCAATTCAGAAGAACCTATGCACTCCTATGTTCATAGCAGCATAATTCACAATAGCTAAGTGCTGGAAACAGCCTAGATGCCCATCTACAAATGAATGGATCCAGAAACTATGGTACATTTACACAATGGAATTCTACGCAGCAGAGAGGAAGAAGGAGCTTATACCTTTTGCAACAGCATGGATGGGACTGGAGAGCATTATGCTAAGTGAAGTAAGCCAGACGGTGAGGGACAAATACCATATGATCTCACCTTTAACCGGATCATAACCAACAAAAGCAGAAAGCAAGCAAAACATAACCAGAGACATTGAAATTAAGAACAGTCTAACAA
>PVJI01021647.1:0-26701 GCA_004026765.1 Micronycteris hirsuta
GAGGGGGAAGGGGATAATGGGGGCAAGGGTATTCAGGAACTGCTATAAAGGACACATGGACAAAACCAAGGGGGAGGGTGGAAGCAAGGGAGGGAGGTGGGTTTGCCTGGGGTTAGGGGTGGGGGTAAATGCAGACAACTGTAAGTGAACAACAATAAAATAATTAGAAAAAAAAAAGGAAAACAACAAAATGAAAAGGGAACAAACTATATGGGAAAGTATATTTGCCAATGCTACTTCAGACAAGGGTTTGATCTCCAAAATATATAAGAACTCACATGACTCCACACCAGGAAGACAAACAATCCAATTAAAAAATAGGCAAAGGACGTGAACAGACACTTCTCCAAGGAGGTCATACAGAGGGCCCATAGACATATCAAGGAATGCTCAGCATCACTAGCCATCAGAGAGATGCAAATTAAAGCCACAGTGAGATGCCACTTCACACCAGTCAGAGTGGCCACCATTAATAAATCAATAAACAACAAGTGCTGGTGAGGCTGTGGAGAAAAGGGAACCCTGGTGCACTGTTGGTGGGAATGCACACTGGTGCAGCTACTATGGAAAACAGAATGGAATTTCCTCAGAAAACTAAAAATGGAACTGCTTTTTGACCCAATGATTCCACTGTTAGGACTATACCCTAAGAATCCTGAAATGCTAATTCCAAAGAACCCATGCCCCTCAATGTTCATAGCAGCATTATTTACAATAGACAAGTGCTAGAAACAGCTTGAGTCCATCAATAAATGAATGGATCAAAAAACTGGGGAACCACACATTAATGTTTCTCTCCCTGTCTTCCTCCCTCCCTCCCCCTCTCTAAAACTAAATAAACAAAATCTTTAAAAAAACCAAAATGTGATACATTTACATAATGGAATACTATGCAGCAGAAAGAAAGAAGGAACTCCTACCCTTCACAACAGCATGGATAGAACTGGAGAGCATTGTGCTAAGTGAAATAAGCCAGGAGGTGAAAGACAAATACCATTATGATCTCACCTGTAAGGAGAATCTAATCAACAAAACAAACAAGCGAGCAAAATAGAACCAGGGACATGGAAATAAAGAACAAGCTGACCGTGACCAGAGGGGCAGAGGGAGAGGCATAACAGGGGAAAGAAGGGGAAGGGTCCAGTGAAGGAATGTGTATAAAGGACCCATGGACAAAGACAATGGGGAGTGGGGGAGAAGATTGAATGTGGTACATAGGGGGTGGGTAAGGCAGGGGAGAGTGATGGGGGAAATTGGGGACAACTGTAATTGAACAATAATAAGAAAAAGTTTTTAAAAAGACTATCCAGGACTAATGGACAATTTTCCTGTCCCTTAATTAGAAAAATTAGGAGCTTCTTGCTGCTATGCGGTACCTGTGGAGTGTAGCAGCCCGTATTGCTCTTAATAATGTTAGTAAAACATTTGAGTCAGATTTAGCCCCCAGAGGAATTCACTGGACATTTGAAACTTAGGTTAAAAGAGATATGATATTTTAAGTAATTAATCATGGGTATACACTAAGATTTCTCCACAAAATATTAATGAAGCATTTATTTTGATAGTTGAACAGAGGGAAAATACAATTAAAGTTTAACAGAAGTGCTTTGATTAAATGTCATAATTTAAAATTATTATTGAATGACAAATATAATATAAAATAGTACATATAATATGACCCAATTTACTTTGATAAATATGCAAATATACATACACACCAGCCCAAACTACCTTAATCCACCTTTTGGTTCCTTTGTGATTGTGGACTGTGGCCTCTTAGCTTCCCGCCCACCCTTGGCCAGAGGGCGGGGCTCTTTGGGACCCCAGACTAACAGGATGGCAGATTTATCAGACTCAATACCTGGATGAGCTCTAAGTGTTGACCTTTGTCTCCCTTGTCACATAAGAGAACCAAAACTCAGTTTTCAAGTGGTTTCTTCCATATCTGTAAATGTCCTAGGATAAAAGGATTTTTTAGTGAAAAATTGATTAAAAATATATTTACTACTGTGGAGTCTTGCTTTCTTGTAGAAGTGGGCCTAATAATTCCTCAGTATCTTGTTAGTTCTTCAACACTTTAAAAAAAATGTTTTCCTCCAGCTATTTTGCAATCTTCAGCCAGATTATTTTGAATTATTGAGCACACCATTGACACTCAATTTATCTTTTTCACTGCACTTGATCAATTCAATAGAAACATCCAAACATGAAGGTTTTATTTTACCTCCTTCAGAATACTAACGAGTACTCTTTTTTTGTCCTTGAATAGAAATATTTAACAAGAAGTAAGTATAATATCCAGTCAAGAGGTTGTGAGCAAGAGCTTCTGCTGATGTTATACTTTACTTCCCCAGTGCAATTTACCTTCTAGAAAAAAGACATATATCATAAACTGGATGATCTCGGTTTATTAATCCCAATTTTTATTTAAATATTAATTGTTACTCTGTGGTTTTGCATCAGTGTTAACTACCTTTCTACACTTTTGTCATAATGTATAGGAGAGGTCCCAAAATGCATGCTTGCATATTTGACGTGGAAATCAATCCCTCGCCCCATGTGGCATCGTCGCTCTGTGCTAAGCGAAGTGCTCCATGCTCTAGAGAGTTGCCCATCTGACCCTGACTCCCCTCAAAGGAATGGTGAAGCAAGTGCTGTACCTTAATTACTTTGGGTTTTTTTTTTCCTAGATGGGTGAAAAAATACGAGGAACTCAATTAGAGAACAAAGATCTACAAGAGAAATTGGCTACTCTTACCAGACAACGTAAGATTGTCATACAGGAGGAGGATAAACTTTTTCTGAAGAAAAAGAAAATCCATGATGAGTATGTTTCTGTTCATGATCCATACATGAATCAACGTGCCATAGTTATGGGGAGCTTTCCTTGCTGTCAAAGTGGTAACTCTCCAACTAAGCTTATCCTCATTTTAAAAGCAGTTGACAATGGTATACTATTTGTTACCCAATAATAAATACACACACTCCTAATCTTTCTCTGTAATACTGAGTAATACTTCCCTCATATGGGTCAGATTGAAGTCATAAACATCAAATGCATTTTTTTTTTTACTTCTAAGCCATGCTCCCAAAAGAGTAATCATACTTTTACCCTATAAGGCAATCTAGAGAAATTATGAGATCTGTCTTCATCAGAAACTGGCTCTGCACATGTAATCCCTGTGTCAGAGAAGGGTTAGGTCCTTGACACAGTCCTCTGACATAGAGCCTGAGAAGTTATTCAAGGAAATCCCTATCTTTTGCTGCTCATTAGAGTCCATTTAAGTGCCATGGCTTGTCAATCCCACCTCCCAAATATTTCTCAAATATGTCCCATCTGCCTTTCCAACTTCATTTTTTCACCTCTTTCAGCCACTTTGGTTTGGTTTCCCACTGAAAAGTTCTTCCCACTTTCTCCATCTCATCTTCCTTCCATCAGAATGAAACATCCCTCTAATGCCATGCCTTTTTTTGAATTCCTGCATTGTAATCAACTGGGTGCAAATCCCTTTGTCCTGGCCCTGGCTGGTGTAGCTCAGTGGATTGAGCGCGGGCTGGGAACCAGAGGGTCCCAGTTCGATTCCCAGTCGGGGCACATGCCTGGATTGCGGGCCAGGTCCCCAGTGAGGGCCACGTGAGAGGCAACCATACATTGCTGTTCCTCTCCCTCTCTCTCTCCCTCTCTTCCCCTCTCTCTAAAAATTAATAAAAATCTTTTTAAAAAAATCCCGTTGTCCTACTGAACTTTGAACAGAGCAGGGCAGCGGCTCCATCTCGCTCAGTACAATATCCCCAAGACCTTGTACACTGCTTAGTAGGTTGTGGGCATTCACAATGATCTTCTTAATGAATTCTACAGAATGACATCCGGCAAGCATAAACTATGTAAGTAATAACCCATCTCTGCCCTGGAAGTGAAACCTCACAGAAGTGCACTTGCAGTGTTCAGACCCACTTACTGTAAAGCTGAGTCAGTGTTGCTGTCGCACTGAAGCCACAGAGAGATGCTGTGATCTTTTTATCTCATCCAAGAGAACAGCTTACTGAGACTCAAACTTAATATTCTTCAGGCAAAAACCTTCCTCAGATCAATACTAAGTTATCTGTTTGAAATAGAAAATGAACTGATGACAAATAATCGTAGCACTGAGACGTCTACCACCTTTATTGGTTTTTGTCCTTCTCAGCTTGGCCTGCCATGACAAGATAGCATCAGGTGGGTGGTTTAAACAACAGAAACTTATTTCTCACTGTTCTGGAGACCGGATATCCCAGATCAGGATGCCAGCACAGTCAGAGTCTGGCTGGGGCTCTCTCCCTGACTGGCAGATCAGCCACTCTCTCAGTGTCTCACAGAGAGAGAGCAAGCACACTGTTGTCTCTTCTCATGGGGACACTCATCTCTTCATGAGGGGCCCACCCTCCTGACCTTATCTAACCCTACCCCCCCAAGGCCCCCTCTTCAAATACCATTACCCTGGTCATTGGGGCTTCACCATGTGCATTTGTGGAGGACACAACCCAGTCCACAGCGGGTTTGAAGATAGGACACTTAGATAAAGTACTTTCTGTCACAGGCATGTTCCTCTCAATGTCTGGAAGTGTGAACAAAACCTTCCAGAAGGATAATCTTCCTATCATTCCTTCTTTAACTTAGAGACCAAAAAAGATAACCACATTTATACAGTGCTTTCATCTCACTTAACGGTTATTTCCAGGGAGATAGGTATCGTAATCCCCATTTTATGGATGGGGAAAGAGAGGCTCATTAATAAGTAAAGTTTCTTTTCAAAGTCACACTCCTGGGAAGTGGTGTAGCCAGTATTCAAATTGGTCTGATTGACTCCTTTACCTTTCACAAAAGAACAGGACAGAATTGATTGATGCAGCAGGAGAGGGACACCCACTCGGAGGGATAAAGTCTTATGGAGCTTTTCTTATTGCTTTGTGGATACTGTTGCGGTAAACATCTTCATAGCTTTAACTTTCATAGCTTTATCCACCACAAGCAGAAAGATTTGTTTCTGTTTTTCCTGATTCATTGGGTAAATAGTTCCTGAACTACGTTTTCCAAACTACTTTTGAGATTTTTATTTGTGACGGTGTATTTTCTCATGCTGAGAAGCTAAAAATGATCATTTAAACCTTTAACATAGGATAGCTCTGTTTTCTTCTTACGGTAGGAATCACAAACAACTGACATTTATCTCTCAGAAAGAAAACTTCCTGTCACAAAGAAAAGTAGACATCAGAAATATGGAAGAAGGACTCAGCACACTCAAGGAGCTCCTTCGGTATGTTCGTCGTTTGAAAATTTTAATCTGTCTTCTCTTTGCTTATTTTTAATAAATAGTAGCAACTGTCAAGTTCTAATATACTAAGAAAAGGAGATTGATAGTGAGTTCTGTTTGTTCTACAGTCCTGAAAAGTCACTCTCAGAGAATCTGTCATTGAAAGGATGGGCAGGTCTGAGTTCTCCCCCAAGCTGCTGGGCATGAGGCTGGCGGGCGAAGGGGCCAGTGACGGGAATGTGCCCAAACGTCGCTACAGCACTGACCCCTAGCGTGTCCATTTCTACCATCTAAGTCACTTTAATTTCAGAAGTAATGCCTATATCTGATTTTAATTCAAATATTAAAATATGTAACTTAGTAAAAGTTACCTACTCTCTCCACAGAGAAAATTACTGTTAACAGTATGGTATACCTGCTTTCTCATATATATATATTTATGTATGTACATACTATATATATGTGTGTATATATGTATGTATATAGTCATTTATCCAAAACTTGGATTATACTCTTTCGTAATTGAACTTTTCCACTTAAAATTATGTCTCTGTGGCATACATGATGTTATATGTCAGTTACATAAACTGGGAAAATTATTTATAAGAAAATGATAAAACATGGTAAAATGGCAATATTTGGAGAAGCTGGTGGAAGGTATATGGGAATTCTTTGTACTAATTTTTACACTTACCTACTGAGTTTGAAGCTATTTCAAATAAAGAAAAAATTTGTATATATAAGACTTCTTTCCTCATTCTTTTTTCTAACTGCATAGTGTTCCTTTCACAGATTATACTGTGTTTTATTTACCCTTTGCTCTATTGAGAGACATTTTTTGTTTCCTGTATTACAAACCATTTTCAAAGTTAACATTAACTTATCTCTGTCCACCTATGTGACTATTTCTTTATAATAAAGCCCTAAACATTGAATTATTGGATCAAAGAGAGTTGCATATTTTTTATTTTTACAATTATTATCAAAATGCCCTATGTAAACATTCTACCATTTTATACTCTCCCTAAGGCTGGGCATAAAGTCATTTATATTTTAGGTGGGCGGATGATCAAGACTAAAACACGTGTGAACTAATGAATGGTATATGACTAAAGAAGAGTGTGAATTAGTTACAAAAAAACAGAAGGATGAAAGAAAGAAAAGTCAAGAAGTTCTTTTTTGTCATATAAAGATTTAAAACTTTATACCTTTAAAAGCAAGTCAGATTTTTGTTTGCTTATTAAATGGTGGAATATATCACCACACATAGATATATAAATAATTTGAATATAGAAAACTGAAGAGACCAACTTGTAGAACTCTAAGACGGGTGGGGATGAAAATTTGACACATACCAGCAGAAATGTAGAACAAGGCAGGAAGTGCGGCTGTTTGCTTCCTTGTTCATATATTGCTAAAGAATACATTTAAACATCCCTTTCTAATCATGTGAACCTCAGAAAGGAAACTATAAACTCTTATCTATGAAGAGCAAGAAAATAGAATTGGGATGATTGGGGCTTTATTTTCCTCATGAAAAACGCAATTTTATAGTCGATGAGTGTGTCATCATTGCTCTTGTCACCAGGAAGCTGAGAGCCAAATTTGTGGCCCAACATTGGCATCCATTTAGGATTTTTTATATCACTGTTGCTTTATTTTAAATTAGTGAGCTCCTTTGTGGATTAAGTCAAATATGTAAATAAAATCAATAACTTCGGGGCAAATTGTGAAGAACCCCACTGTTCCATGGGAGGATGTTAAGTTTATTTAGGTAAGAAAATGAGAGCCCATACAAAGATTTCAAATAGAAAAAACAAAAAACCAAAAACCATAAGCATAGTGTGTTTCTAGTTTATTGAAGAGCATTTCATATGCTAAGTTATGTTTACGAATATCTTTTATAAAGACAAAAAGTCATATTTTACTTATGTGGCCTTCAATTCCTCTCTGTGCATGAAAGCACTTAATAAGGAAAAGAGGGAATAAAAATAATAAAGGCTTCTAATACCTCTGTTAGAGTCTTCACATTTTCATCCATTTTAGATTCATCAGAAAATCTTTCATCCTTAATTCTGTTTACCCCTAGTTCAAGAATTTCTATTGACTTTCTGGAATAGACATTGTATCAAATCCTAACTCATTCTGGAAGACAGAGCTCCTCACCAATTTGTTGACCCTAAGTCATCCTGTGTCAGAGTGTTATGTCCACTCATGCCCTCTGTATGCAGCGGATCTGCCTTAGTCACAAGAGTCCCGACTTGCTATTCCTTTCCCCTGTGTCTCTGCAAATGATGCCATCCTTTCTTTGGTGAGATTGTACCACCATTCTGGAACTCCATGTTCCTCCTTCTGTTAAACATTAACCTCCAATAACCTTTCCTTACTGCCTCCAAAAAATCTGTGCTCTGTCCTTGGAAATACACCTCAATACTCGCAGAATCAGTGTGTGCTTGCATAGAATTATAATTTTCTTTCTATTAGTCTGTCTCACAAGGTTTGTTTTGTCTCCCAGTTAGGCAGTAACCTTACTGTACATAAGAATTATACAGAAGGTTTTATGTATTCTAACAGTTCCCACAAGTGCCGAATCCAATGTATTTTTTTCTTGTTTTCAGAGCAACAAAGGAAGTCTATAGGAAACAAATAAGAGTCCTGAATGATAACCTGGAAAGAGAACGTCAGAGATGGTAAAGAAAACAAGTTCCTTTGTGTTATAAATAGTGTATGACATCTGAATGGTCAGTGCCCGGACATAGGAAGGACACCAGAGTACTTGCTGGTTGCTAGAGTCCAGGAAACTGATTTTCCTAAGTTAAATTGTTTGAGTTCTCTCAGCTCGAGATGTGTGTGTTAGCATGATTTTTGTCATTGAACAGAACAAAAGTTTTCCATTTGAACAAAGTGAAGTCATGAAAGAGTAGAATTGCCAAGATTTGTGTAATGCCTCTTGCTCATCCAGGCTTCTGCGTGGACAGTACGGGAGGTGACGTGCAGGGATTGAGGAGAGCGGTTAGGAGCCTCTGCAATGGGCTTTGGTTGCTCTGTCTCTCGCCTAGGTGTCTTCCTACTTGGAAGCAACGTTGGTGCACATCCAGCAGTCGATGGGAGTCGATGTTTTTGTCTTATTTCTTCAGTGAAGGTGCAGCCTGCATCCCCAATTGCACGACTTCATGTAATCTTGTTTTGTCTTGCATTCCTTCATCTTTTCTGTAGATTCTTATGCCAATTTAATAATGATTCTATTTGTTCTACCCTCTAGTATTATAACTCAGTGGAAAATAGCTTGCCTGAGAAGAATACATAGACGTTGGCTTTTCAAAACAGGAGCTGAATTGCAATTACTTATAGATAAAATTAAGGCCGCAGAAGCTAGACGCAATCACTTATTACAAGAGGTAAGGGAACTCAACAGATTTAGTATTAGTCCCCCTGTACTGCGTATCAGTGATTCTCCTTCAATATTTAATTTAACCAAAAGGTATTTTTCTTTCTGCCACCTTCACGTTTAAGGTGAATTATTTAACTTTCTCAAATATACAGGAATTTAGCAAACGAAGTAGCAACTCTCTCCAGAATATGTTTTTGAAGGCTGTAATGAGAAACTTGATAGTTTTGTAGAAATTTATCTCTAAAAATAGAGACCAAACATAATTTTAGTTTCCATATTTACCCTCTGCCCACCTTCCCTGTTCCACAGCTCCCTTTCTCCACTTCCTTGCGACATTTGTTCGCGCTGTTTGGTGAGGTCACCAACCTCTGAAGGAATAAACAAATACATAAATAAATAGAATTTCTCAGCAGTTACTGCGGAATAAGGTTCTGAAATCAGATCCCAGTCTAATGCAAAGAGAGACTCATTCACCTGGCTGTTTGAAAATGTAGGGGTGACTGTTACATGACAAATGACAAATCCTCTATTTTTCCCCCTAATTAGACCAGTTTTAGAGAAACAGAGATCGCTAAATATTTGGCACAGATTGAAAAAATTACCTTAGAATTAAAGCAAGAGGAGGAGGAATTCATCATCAAAGAAAAAAAGTTAATTCAAGACTTGAGCAAGTATGAGGTAAATTTTATTTTACATCTGAGAATAATTTTAGATGGCCGTTCACAGGGGAGAGCGGTATATTTCATGCTCTTCCAATTAGTTAAATGTACAATAAATCTTTTTGTATGACCAAGGTTCCAATTTCATTTCGAATCTTTCTTCTTTCCCAAAAAGGAAATAGAGCAACAAGAAATATTTTTGCACTGACTTGGGAACTGCAGAGCGCTGCCTGGGATGGAACAGGGAGGGCGTGGGTGCTGAGGGAGGTGCAGACGGGACACCAAAAGTACCCCGGGGCCCTAGAGAGGGCGGGTGTCTGGAAACAACAGAAAACACACCTTTTCAAGGCGATGGTGTGACCTTGAAAGGCAAGGGTGTATTTTTTGGAGGGCACCCCTGGTAGAGAAGCCGAGGACAGAAGAGATGGCGGGAGAAGACTTCTCAAACTTGATTCGGTTTGAAGAAGGACAAGCGGCCGGGTTACACCAACCAGGGTCTTTATTTGAAGGTAACAGTCCTTTGCGGTAACCATGGAGTAGGTGGTCCTTAAATTTCAAAGTATAGATCTTACCCTGGCCCAAGCCCACGTCTCCTCCCCCCCGCGTACGCACTGCCTGTCACATCTTCCAGAAACCGTCTGCAGAGAAATGACCCAAGAAAACCCACTTCTTTCTAATATGAGTAACAAGAAGGACGCAGACGCGTCCTCCACACAAAAATGCTATGAGAAAAACAAATGAAAGGCGGAGCAAAACTGTGCAGCAAACGCAGAACACTCAGGAAAATGATGCTGGAACAGATGAAAACTGTGATCAAACGTTCTTTTGTGAATGAAAAAAATACATCATTTCATAGAGGTGCTGCGGAAAATCAGCGACGTGGGAGCACAGGCAGAAGGCGGAGGCCCGACTAGGAAGCGGGCAACGGAAACAGGCACAACTCAGGGAACAGATAAGGGGAACGAGCACGGCATGGACTGGTACAAAGTAGAAGGAACAGAATGGAGAGCAGTTGGGGTGAGGAGCGTTTCTCTGTTGATTGTAGCATATCTGGGTGCCATGTATTCTTCTAGATGCTTTAAAAAAACATAAAAACAAAACAAAACAAAAACAAAAGTGGAACTTTGCCTTTATGGAGCTTGAATCCCCGTGGGGGCGAGATTGAAGATAAACAAGATAAACAAATAGAACGTGTAGTACGTTTGATGGTGATGCACACTATAGAGCGCTGGGGGAGGGGGGCTCCCCAACCCCCCCCGGCCGCAGACGGGTGCAGGTCAGTGGCCTTTTACAACCGGCCTCAAGGTAAGGTCGCCCGAACTCCATGTCTGGTCTCTGCACCCCCACCAACCCCCCCAACCCCCCTACTCCCGTTGTCCACGTCCACAGCAGGAAGTGAGCCCCTGCCAGCAAGTAAAGCTCTCCTGAGCTCCGCCTCCTGGACCCCCTCCCCCCCACAGTACTGCTCCTGGGAAAACCGGTCCCTGGTGCGTAAAGATTGGGGACCACTGCTCCAGAGAAAAAGAAAGCAGGGACATATGTGTGATGTGGCGTGTGCCGTTTCGAACAGGGTGGTCAGCGGAGGCTACAGCCCTGCGGGACAGGAGGGCGCAGGCCATGGAGAAATCTGCATACGGTGGCTCCTGCAGACCACATGTTGAGCGTGAAGGTTCTGAGACAGGACTGACCTATTTGAGGGATGACAAGGGGGCAGCCTGGCTGGAGCAGAGATGGGGGAGAGGGCAGACAATGGGAATGAAGGGATGCGCTCACATTCCTCCTTATCCCCACCAGGCTATTCTTTTGTAGAAAATATAATATAGATAACACATGACTGAGTTTTTTAACACTGCAGTCTGAGAAATTTTCTCTGATACTGCACTGTGATATTTTCAAATTATGGTGTCTTATGCGTGTTTTTCTTTCTATATTTTACTTCTAAGGATTATAATGGCAATTTGGAAGGGGGCGTAGCAGGCTGGCATATCACTGTATTAATTCATAGGACATGAACAAGCCGTTGCATCAGAGAGACGTCAAATACAGTGAACATAGACAACATGTGTCTAAAGGGTTAGCAAGCCTCTTTCCTTTATTGGGAGGCTGACCTTGTCTTAACTTGTTGGCTTCTTGCCCTGGTAGCCTGATGAAGGTGGACCGTCAGTGGTGTGATCAGGTGGCATCGTTTGTGCAGAATGGCCCTGATGGGGATGCTGCATCCTGACTGGAAGAAAAACTGGTGGGAAACTATGACATTGGGCTTTTCTGGGTTTGGTCCCTCTTTTAAGTGGGCATGTCCCTTGTGGGGACCTAGGAGTTATGCCCAAGAGGTGTTGGGTCCTATTTGAACACAGGACTAGTACACCCACCTGTGTGGGTCTCCCTCCTGTGTCTGCATTATCACTTTGGTGAGGTCAAAGGACACTGGCCTGTGGTCGGCTGTGTTTTAGGGCCCCTCCTGCTGGGGAAGCATGCTTGGCACTAGGGGTTTCCTTCAAATTATGTGCAGTTACAACAGGATCAAAAGAAAAATTAAAGATTTTCAGACTAAAGTGGGTCAAGTATAGTCTATTCAAATCTTCAGAGTCTGCATGTCTAGTTGAGAAGACCCACTGGTGTTATTTTTCTGTCTCGGTATCGGCCAAAGGAAAGCAGTCCAGGCCCAGAAGGGCAGTTCCGCCTGCTCAGTGCGAGGCCGACCCCTGTGGGGCCAAGTGGCAGCTTCCACGCCCATGGTCCCTGCCAGGGGAAGGAAGAAAGGGCCAAGGGAGCATGTTCCCCTTCTTGTTGCAGGGACAAAGCCCAGAAGTGGCACAAACCACTTCGGCTCACAAACTCGTGGGTCATCCCCTCCTGCACGGGGAACGGGGAAATCACTTGGCTGGCAGCCGCATGTTCTGCTGACACTCTGGAGTCCTGACATTCAAGGACAGGAGGACAGATAGTAAATGTCGGCGGGCTGTCTCTGCCTTCTTCACCATCTTAAACCCATCCTGCCCTTCTAAAAAAGGCCCAACTGTTACTCCATTTGAAACTAAACAAAACCCGAGTTTAAATGATTAAGCAGGCAAATTCACATTTTGCTTAGGCACTTTTACCCATTTGTTGTAGACTTTTATCCAATTTTTGATACACTCTTTCCATTTCTTACTCACATGCACATTTCTTAGAACTTGTATATATTCTGTCCAGCTGTCTAGTTTTTTAATTAATAAAATATGACCAACCAATAGAAATTCTTCAAATGATTTTGAGGTATATACATGGTAGCCTCAGTAGAATTATAGCAATAGAGCTATAGAACTGAAAGGATCTTTGGAAAGCCATTGAATCTAATCTACCTAGTTTATAGATTGCCAGAGTCAGTGAGTCAGCCAACGGATATTTTCAAACATCTAGTATGTGCCAGATACCTTGCTATGCATCTCAGGATAGGAGCAGACCAAGAGAGACTCTCTCCCCAGAACAATTGGTATTCTACTCTAGAGTGTTATGTCGATTTTCCAGAATCATATCTCACAATCAGCTTTACTTTCTTTAAAGCGAAAGTTTGTTCAGGAATCAGTAAGCACCAAAATAAGAGAAGATGAACTAGTTGAGTGCCTTCCCCATCTTCAGGTGGCAGAAGAAGAATATATGAGCAAAAACAAAAAGTGTGACGAGCTCGATAACATTATCGCAGGTATGTATGAAGCACTTAGTCATTGACCTCAAGCCTGGGTAAGGACTTCACTGCTGTCTTCTAGCAGGAAGCCAGGGGGTCACCTATCAAAGCAAGGGTGAAATTCTTCCAACTTTTCCCATCACTCTTTATTCTCTAGGGTTTTTTTCTTATCTATGAATTTTCTCTCCTCCACATCACAAAATCCTACTGTCGCTGTTATCAAATTTTTCCTTTTCTCTTTTAAAGACTGTTTAAAATGAAGAACTAGTAGCAACTGTATTCTGTGGTTTCTCTCTGTACTTGGTAAAGGTAGAATCAACTTCTTTATCTTACTGCCATGTGGAGATTCTTTTCTGTTCCTTAACATGAATTTGCAAGTTGTATGGTTTCCAGTTATGACTTGAACCACTTAGGAAGTAGGTACCCCTCAGATTTTGTCCACTAACCTACCCCTGAGGCAGAGATAGCTAAGAGCTTGTCTCAGATCTGGGAGCTTTGTAGAGAATGGGAAATGAGTCTGAAAGTGTGCACACTTTCATTCTGTGACATGGCATAACTGTATTTAATATAAAAGTCATTATTTTCTCCACAATAATTGGACATGGTCATCGAATCCTGCACCTCAGAGTTCACAGATACAGAATTATCCCTGCAGGTGTGTGTTTTGTCATACACTGTAAGTATGAAAGCAAGCAGTGTATTGCAAGTACTGATTCTCTTACAGTTAAAGAGAAAAAATACAGAAGAAAGTCGGTAAAGAAGGGAAAGCAGGAAAAAGGAAGGAAAGGGGGCATAGAGCATCTGTGCTTCAGAGGGTAGAAAATGTGCTTCCCCTGCCGGTGGCGAGACTTACAGAGGACGAAACACTGGGGCTGAGGACACCTGGAGCCCTGTGGTGACTTTTGGTTGAACGTGATGATGGATAAAACACATGCATCTATCTTTGCTCCCTAAAGGAACTTCACACAAATACAAGTAAAGGATTTTTATTTCTAAAAAAGCATAAATCCACAAGTACAAAGAGACTGGCAGGGGAGACACCAGCAGATAATAAATACCAACAAATTTTTGGAAGGAGTAATTGGATAGAAGGATGAGCGAAAGAGAAGTGAGAATAACAAGAGCCCGCAGAGAAGCCCACCATGAAGGCGAGACGTCCTCTCCAGAGGACTTGGGGAGTCTTGGCTTTGGGGACCCTGATACTGTGAAGACTGAGATGAGTCCTGGGGCTGAAGATTGGTGAAAGTCTTTTTAACCAGAAGTTAGACCTCCAGGTCAAATGCCGTCTTCTGTGCAGCTGAGTGACTATTCCTCCTCAATGCTGGCTGAGAAACGGGACCAGAAGATTCTAAACGGCAGGATATCAGCTGTGACGGAGGGCAGGAGACAGGTGCTGAACTGAGATACCCTTCCGCTCTCAGCTTGCGGAAGGCTGCTAGCCAGCTGTGGTACAACTCTTCTGCATTCCTTCCCCATCCTGAAGAAGAAGATGGTTGGATTTTTCTCTAAGGAAACTGAAGTTTCAGAGAAAAGCCCCATGGACTCTAATATCTGAGGGTCCCCAACAAAAATGGCTGGTCCCTTCTTCATCACTGTACAGGGAAGCCCACCCAGGAACCAAGCCTTTTTGTGCCTCACTTTTTAAAAAAAATCCTCACTCACTTAGGGATATGTGGGTATGTGTATTGATGAGAGAGAGAGAGAGACATTGCTGTGAGAGAGAAACATCAATCGGTTGCCTCCCATATGTGCCCTGACCAAGGATCAAACCTGCAACCTTTTGGTGTTTGGGATGATGTTCCAACCAACTGAGCCACCTGGCCAGGGCTAGTGCCTTACTCTTAAATAGGATTAGACAGGAAAGGTCACCAGATATCTCAGGAAAAATTCCAACATGAAAGAAAAACTAATGCAAACAGAAAAATGGAACAGAGCTTAGTGGAAACAGACAAGACAAAGAACATTAGAACATATTCTTAGAGAATTCACTCTCTATATATTATAGAGAATATATTTTACCAGTATATTCTTAGAGAAATAAGAGAAGCTATTGCAATTATGAAAAAATAATAAGGAACTTGAAGAACAAAGAACAAGAAAAAGCTCTTAAAAATGAAAAACATAGTAACTAAAATGTTTAAATTCAATGGGAGGATTATAAGAAAAGTCAAAGAAATCTCTCCAAATATAAAACAAAAATATAAAAAGGAGATTAAGAACAGGATAAAAGGGTAAACAAATTAAACTATTCTGAGATGTCAAATATCTAACGGGAAGGCCAGAAAAAAAGAACAGAGATGAGTGAAAAGGATAAAGTTATCAAAGACAATACAATAAAATATCTCAAGAGTGGAGAAAGTGCATTTTATATCTGGACGGGCCTGTCAAATCCCCCAGTATAATATATGCAAGATAAGACACTAAGCCACATAGCAGTGGGATTTCAGGAGAAAAAAAGTGAAGATCCTAAAAGCTTCTAGAGAGAGAGGAGATCTCACAAAAGATTAGGAGTCAGATTGCTTCAGTCTTCTTCACTGCAATAATTACACTAGAGGTCAGAGGGCATGGCCTTCAGAATTCTGAGGGAAATTCACTTCCAGCCTTAAACACCCATCCAAGTTATCAGTCAAGTATAAATATAGAATAGAGACATATTTAGATATATAAGATCTCAAAATATCTCATTTACTCTGTCTTGGAAAGCTAGTAAAAAATTGTTTCGACAAACAGAGGAAATAAATGAAGAAAGAGAGGAAGATATGAGATTCAGGAAACAGGAGGGCCAACGTGAGAGAGATGCAGAGGGAAGCCCCACCAGGCCAGCTGTGCATCAGACCCAGAGAAAACTGGGCACAGAAGGCAGTGGGGGCGGGAGGAGGAGTGGAACGGATAAATCCCTAAAGTGGTGGACCACGTGGGGGGTCATATGGAGAGAGACGTAATAATCGTCATAGATTTTGATATGAACTATGATATGTAGCTGGAACACCAAGCAAATAAAAATAAAGCGAGGCGATTTTAACTCCAGAAAACAAAAAAGTTATACAAGAAAGTACATATCATCACACTAAGCCATTTGTCTTATGAGTGAGTAATATTCACATTCTCATAATGATCTAAACAAAGTTCAGTCAAACAAAAAAACATAACTTTGTGGGGAGGATATCAGAGGAAAACGTGGAGACTGGGGGTGGGAGCACCACGCTGTGTCCTCCTCTGCTAGATTAGGAAGTAAGTAGAAAATGTTCTAAAATGACAAATCAAAAAAGAGACATGTAAGCATTTTTAAAGGAAATGGAAAAAGAAAAAGCTAAAATGAGTTTGAAGTGGTTGATTCTCAGGAGTCGGACAAGGCAGGAGGCAACATTGGGGAGCCCCTGACTGCTGGTTTTTGTTGAGACATCGTATTTGACTTTTAAAACCGGTGCATGTCTTATTTTGATTAATGTTTTTTTTTTTAACCAAAGAACATTATGGATAGTTATTTTCTCCCTCTCTCTCTCTCTCTTTTTATAGCACAAAAGCAGGAACAGAATTTGCTGGAGGAAGCCATTTCTCAAATGACAAGAGACTATTCAAGATACTTGAACAACATGGTAAAGAGTTCATGCATTCATTCATTCCTTCCTTTGCTAGAACACTGCTGTGTGGGGGCAGCGGTACTTGCCCGGCACTATTGAGTAAATCCACATTGAGTAAATTTACCCTTTTAATACCACCATTTTGAAATTTTACAACATGCCCATATAGAAACAGGCAGATAGATAGACACGTACATGTGTGTCTATGTCTTAAAATGACAAATGCAAAATGTCTTAAAATGACAAATCAAGAAAGAGCCATGTAAGCATTTTTAAAGGAAAGGGAAGAAGAAAAAGCTAAAATGAGTTTGAAGTGGTGGATTCTTAGGAGTCAGACAGGGCAGGAGGCAGCATTGGGAGAGGGGGAGACTCTAGAAGCAACTACCACGTAGCCCTGGGAAAAATCGGGGGGGCAGCCTCGGTCTCTTCAGACATGAGGCGGAGACTGGATCGTGGTTTCTAAAGTCTTTTCAGATCCGTTTCTCTAGTCAGGTCCTGCGAGACGAGGGTAAGTTAAGTGGTCAGAGGTTGCAGGATAGGGAGAGAGTGGATGAAATGGGCGCAAATCAAGAGATGTTTACTAACTTTTTTAAAGTTAAAATCAATAGTTAATGATAAACATGTATGTAGAGTTGCTTAATTAAAAATAGAAACACCCTATTCTTTGATATACACCGGTATCAAAAGTAACTTTGAATACGTTATGGGTATAGAGAAATATGAAGGGGAAATTATAAGTAAATATATTATATATATTATTCTATTTTCTTAATAAGATGCTAGTGATGATTATACAATGAATTTATAACAGTGATTTATTAACAGTGATCTATGATAACTATGGAGATTCAATTGAGAAAAAAGTAGAAAATTCAGAGAAATCCATAAAGTAATATTCTTTTCCTTCAAGAAATATTAAATCCTCTCTAAAAATCTTCAATGAATTTCACTCTCCCCCACCTTCCCCTTTTTGCCTGGCACAATTGTTCATATATCAACATATATTTTATTTTGCAAAGTCGTCTCAGCGACTTAACTTGGGGCCCATGGACCCGCTTCCCAGAGTCCATGAGTGAAGACCAGGAATCAGCTTCTGAAGTTAACATAAAGTGTTTCCAAGGGAAGGTGTCCGTGGCCTCTGCTGGCGGCCCAGGAGTGAGCCGGGGCCCCTCCCTGACTGTGGCCCAAGAGATCTAGTACCTCCGTGCCCCGCTCACTAACCTCTGTGCGATAACTGTGGCTTTTTATGCTTGAGCAGGATAAAGTGAAGGAGGAATTAGAACAATTACGAGGTCAAGAAAACCATAAAATCGAAAGTCATTTCGAAATTCTGAGGAACTTGGAAAATGAAATCTATGCACAAGACCTAACAACAGAAGCTTTACTCCTGGAAAATAAAAGATTAAAACAAGTAAGTTCAAGGGTACTTCAATTTGCACAATAGTTTTGGTTGATTGCCTAGACCTGTAATAGTTATGGGAGAATAACTCTTACAAATTTTTAAATGAAGCTTAAGTTACGCACAGAAAAGTGCCCAGATCATAACTGTACAGTTTAAGGAACACACCTGGGTAACCGGCACCCAGATCAAGAAACTAAGCACCTGTGGTACCCAGCTATCCCTCCGCCCCTTCCCATCGCGACCTCCCACAAGAGCAGCACCGCGCTGACTTCGAACGCTGTGGCCTCGTTTTGTCCGTTTTCAAACACCGGAAGTATGGAGCGACACAGTACGAACTCTTGCCCAGCACTGTGTTTGCGAGGTTCCTCCTCACTGCTGAGTGCAGTGAAGGCTCGTTCGTTCTTAATTCTATATAGTATTCCATTGCACGACTCCACTGCCCTTTACTTAGGCACGCTGCTGTTGACGGGGGTTTAGAGAATTTCTAATGTGGGCCATCACAAACAGTGTTGCTGTGAACATTCTAGTACGTGTTTTTTGGTGAACATATGCACCCATTTCTGTTGGGTATACACTCCAGCTGAGTCACAGAGCCATGGCGATGCCTGTTGTCCATTTTTGTGCACTGTGCCCGTCTCCCAAGGAGCTTGCAGTAAGTGACACTCCAGCGGTAGTGTATGGGGACACCAGCTGTTCCACATTCTCACCGAAACTTGGTCTTTTTCAACTTAACATTATGGAGGGTGTGTAACGCTGTCTCATTGTGGTTTCTATTTGCATTTCCCTGATGATTAATGAAGCACCTTTTCATATGCTGTCGGTCACTTGTATACCCTCTTTGTGAAGTGCTTGTTCTTTTGCCCATGTTAAAAATTAGATTGTCTATCTGGTTGGTATTGATTGCATCTCTTTTTCCCACTAAACCACAGTGACCCCTAGGCCAGGAACTGTATCAGTCATCCCAAGTGTTTTGCACAATCCCTCACATGTAAGAGGGATTCGGACCCATTTGCTGATCACGGTAGCCTTATAAAGTGAATAAGGTATTCTGCCCCTTTTATAGATGAGGAAACTGACACTCTACATTTTTTTAATTTGGAAAAATAAAAGCAGTCCTCAGCAGTAAGACTCTAATTAAGGGGAAAATTCCTTTACCTCTCTGGGTAATTTTTTCAATGGCAACAGTTTTCCATCCAGTAGCATGTGTTTTGGGTAGAATTAAAATGGCATGAAAACTACTGATGTGCTTTGGAAAGGGAAATGTGCTCCATGGAGCCCAGGGACCGTCCCCGACAACCCCCACACACGCAGTGCATCTTGGTCCTTCTAGATCTTGTAACAAACTCAAGGAGTTCGTTCCATCTACTCACAGGAATATCCCACTACATTGTCTTCCAATCAAGATGATGTGTATTATTTATTAAAATAATTGAAATTTTGTTGCTATTTTGGCAAATCAATGACTATGTGACAGATGTTCTAAAAGTTCTGCTTTTGGATACAATGCCCAATCCACTAATCCTCTGGATGACCTTGTACCTTTGCCTTATTCCCTCACCACTCTGTTTGGCTAATTACATCCCTTCACTCAAACACTCTAAGGACCCACTAAGTCCCAAACCCTGGGGCAGGTGCAGTGAATACAAAGATGAATAGGACCCTGCCCCTAAGCCCGTAGGAAGCTCACCGTCTGGCTGAAGAGATGGCATATACATAGATAATTACAATTCAGTGTGATAACACATTTGAGAGTTCTGGAAGGCCAGCTGAACTAGGTAAGTCTACAATGACCAGAATGATGACCTGGACTTGACTTTGGTTTACTATAATATCTGCAAACAAGCCTTGTGAAGACTGACACAAGGTCAAGGCTGTGTGAGTAGACCCTGTACCATGTGCTTAAAAACAATTCTATGTCATCACTTTCTATGGTATTGGGAGCTGCTTCTTAGATTTCTATCAGTACTTTCTGGTAGCTGCTATTTCTCTCTTGAAATTGGACAAGTGCCGAGCTTATATCCCAAAGCCCATACTCTCTGAGTTCCCAGACACTTTAGAGTTCCTGAGTATCGGTGTGGTCAGAACAGAAAGCCATGACTTTCATATCCAAACCATTTCTGCCACTGTCACCCAACCCGATGAAACATTCTACCAAAGCGAGCGATTCTGCAGTGTCTTCTGACCCTAAACCCACTTTTTAAATTTTTATATATACTTTATTGATTATGCTATGACAGGTGTCCCATTTTTTTCTCCCAATCATTCCTCTCCTCCCTGCAACCCCCTCCCACCAGCATTCCTGCACCTTAGTTCATGTCTGTGGGTCATATGTATAAGTTCTTTGGCTTCTCCATTTCACACACTATTCTTAACCTCCCCCTGTCTGTTTTGTACCTACCATTTATGCTTCTTATTCCCTGTACCTTTTCCTCCATTCTCCCTCTTCCCCCTTCTCACTGATAACTCTCCCTGTGATCTCCATTTCTGTGATTCTGTTCCTGTTC
Source organism: Micronycteris hirsuta (assembly GCA_004026765.1). Classification (NCBI taxonomy): domain Eukaryota; kingdom Metazoa; phylum Chordata; class Mammalia; order Chiroptera; family Phyllostomidae; genus Micronycteris; species Micronycteris hirsuta. Next base: position 20,493 of record PVJI01021647.1, read on the forward strand.
TAGTTGTTTGCTTAATTTGTTCTTGATTTTTTCGTCCAGTTGTTGATAATTGTGAGTTTGTTGTCATTTTACTGTTCATAGTTTTTATCTTCTTTTCCATAGATAAGTCCCTTTAACATTTCATATAATAAGGGCTTGGTGATGATGAACTCCTTGAACTTGACCTTATCTGGGAAGCACTTTATCTGCCCTTCCATTCTAAATGATAGCTTTGCTGGATAGAGTAATCTTGGATGTAGGTCCTTGCCTTTTACAGCATTGAATACTTCTTTCCAACCCTTTCTTGCGTGCAAGGTTTCTTTTGAGAAATCAGCTGATAGTCTTATGGGAACTCCTTTGTAGGTAACTGTCTCCTTTTTCTTGCTGCTTTTAAGATTCTCTCCTTATCTTTCATCTTGGGTAACTTAATTATGATGTGCCTTGGTGTGTGCTTTGTTGGCCAACTTTTTTGGGACTCTGTGAGCTTTCTTGACTTCCTGGAAGTCTATTTCCTTTGCCAGATTAGGAAAGTTCTCCTTCACTATTTGTTCAAATAAATTTTTGATTTCTTGCTCTTCCTCTTCTCCTTCTGGCACCCCTATGATTCAGATGTTGGAACATTCAAGTTGTCCTGGAGGTTCTTAAGCCTCTCCTCATTTATTTGAATTCTTGTTTCTTCATTCTGTTTTGGTTGAATGTTTATTTCTTCCTTCTGGTCCAGACCATTCATTCGAGTCCCAGTTTCCTTCCCTTCATTGTTGGTTCCTGTACATTTAGCTTTATTTCACTTTGCATAGCCTTCACTTCTTCCTCTATTTTGTAACATACTTAACCATTTTGGTGAGCATCCTTATTACCAGTGTTTTGAACTCTGCATCTGATAGGTTGGCTATCTCTTCATCACTGAGTTGTATTTTGTCTGGCGCTTTGATATGTTCTTTCACTTGAGCCATATATTTTTTTTCATCTTGGTGCACCGATGACATACTAAGGGGTGGAATCTTAGGTATTTGCCAGGGTGGGGCAACCCACATCATTAGGTTCTGACGCTGTATGTGGGGGAGGGGTCTGAGAGGGAAAAATGCTGCTTTCTGGGCTCTCAGTCAGCTTTCAGTCACTTCCCCTGCTACCCACAATCAAATTGGGCCCTTCTGGTCCTGAACCCTGGATGGGTAGGTTTGTGTAGATTCTAGGACCCTGTGCGTCTCTCCAATGAATTCTCCTGTGAGGCTGGGGGTTCCCCCCACCGCCGCCTCAACCCCCACCTGTGTTTTAAGTCAGACGTTTGAGGCTTTATTTCCCCGTGCTGGGATCCTGGGCTGTGAGGTCTGTCTTGCCCCCGAATTATTCCTTCTGGTTTATCTGCATGCAGATATGAGACCATCTGGTTTACCAGCTGCTGCCTTGCCCATTCGGTGCCTCCTTGCGGTGAGTCCTCTCCTCCCCAGCTGCCCATCTCCACCCCTCCTACTGGTCTGGATGAATATAACTCCTTGGTTGTTGGATTTCCATACAGTTCAATTTTCTGGCAGTTCTGGTTATTTTTTGTTTTTTAATTTGTTGTTCTTCTTTTGGTAGTGTGAGGAGGCAAGGCGTATCTACCTATACCTCCATCTTGGCCAGAAGAGTAAACTCAGTTTCTGAGGTCTTTTGTGAAGCTCCTCCAGTCAGGAAGCGTTGCTGCCCTGTGACATTCACTGCACACACGCATTACATCAGGGATGTTGTGTGCGTGTGCATGTGATGCATTTATGCAGACTACCTTTTAATTTCTTTTTATGTAAAATTATATTCATATACTGTGTTTATTTGGGTGCTGAAATGCTTGCTAGAAAGGAGGAAGCTTTGCCTCCCTCACTAGAATAGAAGCTTGACAAGGGCTCCGTGCACCACTGTTACCCTGGCACCTAGAACAGTTGGTGTCTCAGAGGAGGAATCATAATGGTTTGCTGGATGGCTGCATGGATAACTGATCTACAGTAACTGAACTGCTTACGGCAATGCCATGCCTTTGATTTCCAGTACATTGCATACCTGAAGGACAAGACGCAGGAGTACACTCGGGGGGAAGAGGCCCTCTTGCACATCTCAAGCGACCTGTCTTGGCACCTGATAGCTCATCACAGTAAGTAATGTGTCATGGGTGGTCTTTACATTTAAAAAATAAAGTTTTTGTTTTGTTTAAGTCAATTTTAAATCAAATTTTCCTGAGTCGCATACAAGAAAATGCACCCATCTTAAGTTCAATGGCTTTGACAAATGTGCGTTCCTCTGTAACCACTACCACGACAAACAAGACAGAGAACACTTTCATCCCTGAAAAGTGTCCCTTGTGTCCCTTTGGAGTAGGTCCCACCCTGCCTCCAGTCCTTGGAAACCACTGCTCCGCTTTCTTTCACTAAGGACTGCATGTAAATGGGATGATGGAGTATGCACACTTTTGGACCTGGCTTCTTTCACTCAGCCAACTCCTTTCAAGGTCCACCCGTGCTGTTGCATGTATGCTTGGCTCGCTCCTTTCTGTAGCCACATCCTGCTCCGCGGATCTGCCCTATTGTGCTTGTCCGCTCGCCAGCTGACGGGCGTTTGGATTATTTCCAGTCTGGGTTACTGTTTGTTTAGAAGTGCTTTTGCGAATATTTGTTTTTATTTCTTTTGGGTAGATACCAAAAAGTGGAATTGCTGGGTTATATAGTTACTGTGTGTTTAACTTTATAAGGAACTGCCAAACAGTTTGCCAAAGTGGTTCTACAGATTTCTCATCCTACCAGCTATGGGATACTCCGCATCCTAACCCACACTTAACACTTAAAATTGTTAACATTTTAGCCATTTTAATAGGTATGCAATGATATTTCATTGTGATTTTCATTTGTATTTTCCTGATGACTAATGCTGTCGAGCACCTTTTCATGTGCTTCTGGCCACTTGTATTTCATCATGTGTGAGGCGTCTCGAACCAGCGGTCTGGGGCAGCATAACGAATGCTACAAATCATTTACTTTGCTCACATATTGCCAGTCTGGTCAGGGCTGGGTGGACACAACTCGGCTCTGCTGCGCGTGGCTCAGCCAGGGCCGCCTGATGTATGGGGGTAATCCAACGGCTGGGCCTGCCGTCATTGGGAGACCCCTCACTCACGTGTCTGATGCTGCCCCGTTTTCTGCTTGTTTGTAGTGGGAGGGCAAGTCCAGTCTAGGTCTTCTGACATTTTGGAACTAGCAAGTTTTACATAAAAACAATGTTTGAAAAACAAATAGCATTACTTTTATTAAAATGTTCATATTGTTTCAGTAACCTTCCCATTTTGAACATCTTTATTTTAGCACGCTATTTGGATTTGTGGGCTGAATTCCAGATTACTGTCAAGGTGAGTTTTCTGGGTAATCTCCATATCATGTTTCTAAGAGTATTTACCTACTAACAAGCATGTGCATGTGTGTGTGCCTGGCCTAACGTCAGAGGTCAGGGTTACAGGAGGGTCACCGTCCTACCTTGAAACCTGTCATTCGTGCCGAATATTGCTGTGAAATCTCAATCCTTTGGGAAACTGTCTTCCCACTATACCACTTCAATTAAATGGGCCTGCCTTTGTTTTGTTTTGTTTTGTTTTGTTTTGTTTTGTTAGCTCAATTTGAGCGTGTTGTTTTAGGACAAAGTCATCAGTTCTGTTCCTCATCTATCTTCAGAGTTTTACCAGCCATGCAACATGCCCACGCCCAAGCCACCCCCTTCAGACGCAGGGGACTGCAGTTTCAATCCTGGCTCTGCCACTTCCTAAGTATTTAACATTTAATATGATCCTTGTTTAACCCTTAAAACTCTGGAGAACGGAAATGTTAGCAATGCCTTCTCAAATGAAGCTACCGAGACTCAGACAGTTTAAGTAACTTGCCCAAGACCAACCAACCAGTTACTGAACTTACAGGATTTAGAACTCAGATCCAGCCTGATTTCCAAAGTCCTTTCTCTTAAACTTTAAGTCATGCTAAATCTCCTCTTCAGTGCTGTGCTGCCCTGAGGGGAAGCAGTTAAAGATCTGCCTTCACTCACAGATGCAAACGGAGACTTGTGGTCCCGGTGACGGTGGGGGTTGGGGGTGCAGATGCAAGAGGTGAAATGGGTGACGGGGTCAAATGGTGGGAACTTCATAAATCGTGGGGACATAGGGACGGCATGATGACTATAGTTCATAATAACACATTGCATATATTTGAAAGTTATTGAGAGCAGATCTTAAAACTCCCCATCACAGGAAAAAATTCTGTAACTGTGTGGTGGTGATGTTAACTAGATTTATTGTCATAATCATTTCACAGCAAACACAAATATTGAATTATTATGTTGTACACTTGAAGTCAGTGTAATGCTATATGTCAATATAGCTCAGGAAAAAATTAATCATTGGAAAATAATTTTTAGTTCAGTGAGCAGTTTATTAAATCTCATTTACTAATCCATTTTTCTGAGCTGTTATAGAAATTTGTGAATTTGCTGTGTATACACATTCACTGCACATAATGTTTATTTTATTGCAATTTATATTTACACACCCAAAATGCTTTCTTTAAAGGAATTTGTACACAATAGTGTAGAGACCTTGCAAGAAATAAAATATCTGATAGACAAGCTGCACGAAAGAGATGAAAAAATTGAGCGTATCAGTGTTTGGTTACAAGGGAATCTCGAGCAGTTGCGTAACCTAGCCACTGCGGACCTTCCTGGTAAGTAGCATTTCAAGAACTTTGGGTAAGAAAGAACTTCCTGTTCTTTCGCTGTAGCTAGTGACGTCAAAAAAGAACCGCTTGCCCCGCCCCGGGCAAATAAGAGTGCCTCCTGAGAAATGTAGTCATGCCCAGTCATCTGTCCCTGGCCCTGTCAGACACCCAGTGCGCCCTGGTGCCGGTGCGTGGGCTGGAACGTGCCACTGAGACAGGGCCGGACACGTCTCCCTTCCGCCCAAGTGCGTTTGCTCCGTGACTGAATCTCAACTTCTTTCTCATTTTTTAAAACGCTTTTTAAAAATATTTTCCAAAGCAGTCTTTTGAAACTCTTTCACACATTTCCTTGTCTTCATAAACAGGAGATACTGAGCATCATTTTACCTTTTCTTTTCGGGTTAAGTGTAGCATTGAAAACTGCAACTATTGCCTTCTCTGAAAATCCAGTGTTGCCCCCCCAGGGCTTCTGAGATGTTCATGCACCCTATACAACAGGATTGGCTGCCCCCTGCGCCCCAGCCAGGCGTCTCCAGAGCAATAGCAACGCCGCCCTTCATTCCTACTCTCCTGTCCCGTTAGAGCTCTGTCCAGAGTAGGGCCGCAGGGAGAAACGGAGGTGAGCCCTTGCACAGGTACAGCCAGGAGGTCCCAGGGGCAGAACCCCTCTGTCGGGTGGGATGGTGGAGGTAGAGAAGGCTGGGGAGAAGGCAGGAAAATAGAGTGCAGGGGAGAGGAGTTGTGAAATGAAAAACTGCCATTCCGCTAGTGTATTGGTTTATTAGAGGTTGTTAAGGTTTAATTTTAAAGAGCGTCACCATTAGATGGGTTGGAGAAAGTAAAATGAAATATAATAAAAGTAAAATGAGAAAAGGCAATAGAATTAAAAACACATCAATATTTCATTAAAAACAACAATGATCTGAGGGTATTGCTGACAGAAGAAATAATGTTTTCGGAGCCAATGAAGACTTTTGTGGGTATGCTCCTTCTTGTCAGCCAAAGAGCTGTTTGGGTGTTTCTGCCAGTGCCTGGTGACACTACGTATAAGTGCATGATGGGCCCCTGGTAGGCCTTGCTTCACTTTGTATTTCCTTTGCAAGGCCAGGCCATCCCCAGCAAACGCAGATGAGGCAGAATTTTAAGAGCTAAATCATCTCTGAGTGTCGATTGTGCTATTATCACATGAGCGAATCTTCCATTTTTGTCTGAAGTCTGATGGAATCTTTGTGTAAGAGCAAAATTAAATAGAATCTATTGAAGATCCAAGCCACTAAACAACTGCTATCATATTCCCTTTTTCACATATTTTGAGGACTGTCTTCTTGATAACCTGTGGAAAATGGAGAACTGCAGTGTGGAAAGAGGAAGACCACCCAAGTGAGAACAAGCAGAGGCATTAGGCATGGGATGGCAAGGCGGTCGGAGTCGCCACCACTTGCACTGGGCAGAGATGCAAAGGCAGGCAGGGGAGTGGGGCAGCTTGGTTATGAAACCAAAAGGGAAAGTTTC
>PVJI01021648.1:0-26688 GCA_004026765.1 Micronycteris hirsuta
AATTAACAATTCTTATCTTTTTCAGAATTCATAAACTAATTTTAAAGGTCACAGAAAAAATAATGTCAATGAAATGACAGTAACAGGTCAGTATATTATAAAGGTTAAGAAAAATATATTTTTAGTGGACACCCCAAATTTTTAATGAAAGATTAAAAGGAAGAATATGCATTTATTTTTATTATTACATTAAAGACATCGGTGTCAGCTCACCATAAACTGTAAATCTTTCTGTTTAACTATTTTTTTAGTACCTGACTGAGATTCTTTTTCTGACTGCAGAAAAGGCAAAGTTGTGAGCTTTGTGGTCACCAGAGGGAGCCATGGGGCAGGCTGTCCCTCTCTTCCAAGGCTGGTCAGTCCAGGGGAGCGAAGCATGTTGGCTGTGTCTGGAAGTCTGTGTTTCTTCGGTATTATCTGGTACTCTCAAAAATCAGGTCTCAGAGTACAAAAAACAATTTTTGTACTAACATAAATATTTCTATTAAAATTCAAAAGGTACATTCCTATTTGGAATACAAAAAATGCTAACTATTGTTTTTATAAAAATAATATAATTATTACAATATACATTATTATTTTTAAATGTCATGATTATAGAATATGATTCCAATCTTGTACAATACTTTCTACCATTTTCTTTCTTTCTATTTATCAAGCCACTAAGCCAAATTCAACACATTTTTCTGTTTAGAAAAAAATTTGTATCAATGTTCACCAAATACAGATGGCTATTTCTAGGTGCTTCTCCCTTTTCCAACTATATATGTCTCATGTCAAATTTTTTTTTCATCTAAAACAACATATCACAACAGACTGATTGAAGAAGCAGATACAAAAATTCAGCACTTTTCAATTAATCAAGACATTAAAGAGATTTTTTTTTAACTTTTTTTTTAAGATTTATTTATTTATTTATTTTTTAGAGAGAGGGGAAGGGAGGGAGACAGAAAGGGAGAGAAACAGCAATGTATGGTTGCCTCTCACATGGCCCTCACTGGCCCCTTGGCCCGCAACCCAGGCATGTGCCCTGACTGGGAATCAAACCAGGACCCTTTGGTTCCCAGCCCGTGCTCAATCCACCGAGCTACACCAGCCAGGGCTAAAGAGATTTTTTAAGCTGTAAATAATGTAACTTTCTCACAAATTCCTTATTTTGGAAAATAAAATGTTTTTTCATAAAAGCATTTTTGTTAATGTAGTTAGTGGTTTTGTCATTGCTTTTCAAAAATAAATGCATGTAAACTTTTTATGAGTTTTCATTCCTAATTTGGTAAATATTAATACATATAACCTACATAAAGCTTTTTGGGATATTCTATAATTTTTAAGATTGTAAAGGAGCCCTGAGAATAAAAAAAAAAAAAGAAAGAGAACTTCTATTCCAATGACTCCTAAACATATAACACTAAATCAAATCTTTCTTATGAGCCACAACTCATACAGACATGTTTGACAGACAACTCAAAATAATCCAAAAGAGAACAATTCCCCAACCTGCCAAATCTGCTCTCCCACCCGTGTCCCTAATTTTGGCAAAAGGCCCCACGGCTCACTGAATTTCTCGTCTCCCAAAACTAAGACTCTCCACTGACCGATCTCTTCGACACTCCCCAGCTCCAACCCACGGCAAGCTCCACTGGTACTACTGCTGAAATATATCCCTACCATGTCGCTTCTCACCACCATCGCAACTATCACCCCAGTGCAAGATTCCCTTGGCATCTTCAAATTTTAAAAAATCCATACTGAATAAGGTTTACAAGGGGTAGTTACAGAAAAGAATAAGATCATCAATCATCATCATCAAAATACAAGCATAATCCAAATTTACATAATAAACATTACTAGATTTTATGTTTTAATATAGTTTTTAATAGTTACAGTGATTCCATTTTCTCTAGCCAAATTCAAAAATCCTTAACTCAAAAGAATAAGTGAAATTTTTAATTTCATATAATAACTTTCATTAAAACAATTTAAGTAGACAACTGTAAAAGTTTTAATACATTAGTACCAAATAAACTGTATTTGAACATTTTATGTTTCCAAAACTTTTTCATTCACACCATGGATTAAAACCTATATTCTATAGGTTCTTTTTATTAGATGTATATAGTTCAACTTACCTTATCGAGTTCATCTGTAATTGCAATACCTGGGATTCAAAAGAGATTTATAAAAATGTTTTAGAAGCAATATTTAATAACCTAAGGTTAAAAACAAAGATGAAAGCTCTTTGTAAAACTAGTGTTTTCCATTCTATTTTTCCTTTTTATTAGTGCTTCAAAATAATGTGGTACATCCTTTCTACTAATGAAAACAAGTCAGGAATTTAAGTCAATTATGACAGCAGGAGCTGCTGAAACAATCCAAATGATGCAGCAAAAACAGACCAAGTAGCCCGCTGCTCATTAGATGCAGGGCTAATGCATGAGGGTAACTGTAGGGATGTAGTCTTTACGTTAGAATGACAATCAAGTACAACTTAGCCTATTACAATTCCACTCCTGCTTATGAACTGATTTAGACTCCTACAGTGATACAATATTAAGGCAGAATGGAGGCTGCAGATCATTTATTTTAATTCCCTTATTTTACAGATGAGCACACTAACTAGAAAGCTTCAGGGGTTTGTCCCACGATCTCCTAGATTGACAGCTTCTTAAGCCAATGGATAAATAATCCTTCCTCACAACTCCCCTGCTTATCATCCACACATTCCTCACTGTACATCATTTTAATTCCTGTCTTTACCATTTCTCCAAAATTGTTGTGTCAGTAATGTAAAAATTTAGTCCTTGAATTTCGCTCTCTGTGATGATAGACAGTGTTAAGCTCACTGTCTTCCTTGACATGCTGTCCTCTCTTTTCTATTCTCCTGCTCTGTCTCCTTACAGGAGTCCCCTTCTTTGGAGGGAGTTCTTTTCTGAGATGCCAAGGGTTCTTTGCTGAGCTGTCTTTCTCTTCGGGTTATAGACTTCCCTTGGTTATCTAAGCCATACCGCTGACATCTTTATTTCTCTATGTGGTGATAACGCACACATATTTTTCTCCAGTATAGACTTTCCTCCTCAGTGAGTTGCTGAATTCCTCTGGGCATTTCAGGCACATCAGGCTACACACATCACTCTCCCTTCATATGACTTCTCCCTTTTTTTTTTTTTTTAAGTGATGTGCCTGATGCTGTACACAGGCACCGTAGCCAGGCATTGGAGCTAGCGTGACCAGCCATCGGGTTTGGGGCAAAGGACACAGGAATATGGTGTCAAACCCCAGTGTGGGGTGGGCAAAGAGACAAGGAAAGGTCTAAAGTCTGGAGTCCAAGGAAACACAGAGAAAATAAGAATAGGATTGAAGCTAAAGTTCAGCAGACTATAAAGTGCAAGATAGAATGAGCTGGGTTATTAAAGAGAAACTGAACACACTCAAGAAAACACGCCTGCATAAAGGTCCTCTCACGTGCTCAGACAGTGTGTCTGCAGAGGGTGCTTTATGGGGTCTCAGACCACCTCCCACTCCACTAACCTAATAAATCAATTACCTCAGTGAACGGCACCACTCTTCCCCATGTAGATAAAACTAGAAATGCAGGTGTATTCGAGACTCATTCTTCATAGCAATATTCTATGAAATTCTCTTTTGGTAAAAATTATTGGGAGTGAATAATTTTATATTACTGCACTAGAAGAGGGTCCGGTTACCACTTTGAGAATTTTGCATAACCTAAGCTTAACAATTATTCAAGGACTTGCTGTATTAAGCATCTCTTTCAAACAAAGGAGAGAGGGCTTTGGGAAGGAGTAGCTTGCAGCTGGCCAGTGTCCGTACCGGGTATGTGCGGTGGGGAACTCGAAGACATAATGGACTCGCAGCAGGGAGTATATGTGAGATTAGTAAGAGACCCCAAAGTTTTCTGAGCAATTATAAACCTTGAGACAGGCCTAACATTAGTACACTTTTATGAATGTTTGGGTTTAGAAATATATAAAGTTATAAATGGTCACTTGGAATAACTCAGAATTTAAGATAATGTAGGAATTTTATAAAATACCAAATGGTTTATGTCACAGCCTACAATATATTAATAATTATTCCAGCTTATAAAAACCAAATATATATTTAACTGCTTATATTTACATTTAATACAATGGAAACACTCCTTTCCAATTCAAATCAAGATTAAAATGAATATATTATTTAAAGTAAGTATTTAATACAATCTATTTTTAAAAAGGGAGATAGTAGATACATAAACAAAATTATCTTTTTCATCCAAAGTCATAAACCTTAGATACCTAGAATTATATAACCGATGATTTCATTGTCTGAAATGCTCTTGAATTTTTAAAACTTTTTACATTAAATGTGCTTGGGCTTGCAAAAAAAGGTTTTTCATTAAATTTTTAGAAAGCTATCAGTTGATCTTTACATTTCTTTTACATCTCAGCTTATAAATCCATTATTCACAAGGACGGCAGTAATATTTTACCCATCTAAACTGTCAGCAAGGATTAGCAAGCAAGTCAAAGGCCTTCGAACGGTCAGAATCTATGTCACACAGAACCTGCCCATCACGGATGAGCGAGCTGCTTGGAGCCTGGTCCCTGTCCATCGCTCTCAGCTTAGCAACTACCAGAAGTCGTTCTGCAGAGTCAAGGAATGTTACCAGTGAAAAATGGGGGTAAAGAAAAGGTTGTTATGAAGACACACTAACTTACTAGAAAATTATGGGTCCCAGGATAAAACTCACACTAGATAAATGGAAGACTTGCCTTGGGGAAAGAATGACGCCTCTAATTGTTCCAAGCATTAGGTCCGATGTATTTTGTCCAGATACCTACTATTTTATTTTCTAACATTGACATATTTTGATGATTTTGCCTAATAAATTATCCAAATAAATCTCCATTCTACTATATATAGTTCTTTCTGCTCCCTGTTTTCAATGTCAAATTACCTAGGGTATTTTTCATTTTTTGTTATTTCGCATTTAGTCAAAGCTTAAATTGACAAAAAGAAGCTGCAAGAATTTTAAAGAAACACTTCTTTACAGAAACGTGAAGCTCCAGTGGGAAGCATTTATGATGAGCACCCAGGATACTTCTCCTAGCACCTAGCGCAACATTCACAGCGACTCATTAACTTTCAAAAGCCATCCTATTTTAAGATGATATTTTTAAAGTGTATGGGAACTCAAGAACAGTGGTGAATACAAAATACGTGAGGGAAAATGTAGTAAGCGGGTTGTTACCCCACGTCGTAAGGGAGAAGGGCCCAGGATTTGATCATGGGACCCTGGATGCTAGCACACGTGGTCTTCCTAGAAGCTGAACTGAGACCTTAAAGAAAACTTTATCATATCAGAGTAGTCAAAGAGGCTACAAATCCAGGCATGTCCTCCATCGGTTTGGCCCTAAGACCCCTATGGGGGCTCTTCTATGCCCTCCTCAGCATTCCTAAAGCCCTCTCCACAAGTCTCGGAAATTCTACTTTTCACAAATACCTCCCCTACTAAAGGTAAATTTGAGTTCTGGGTGCATGTAGTACCCATCTTTGTATTCCCACATAAATGTGCAGAGACGAGATAAATGAACGTGGGGTGAATGAGCCAACAGTTGCTACACTGTCTGCTTCTGCTTTCACTCACAGGCTGTTATTCTCTAACTGGGTGATCTTCTACTGGTGCACCACAAGAACTTAAAACATGCAACACCTGACTATTTAGTCAGGGGTACTGACCTCTTTCCCTTTAGATTGTTAAATTTAAAAAAAAATGACAACAGCCAACACAACAATAACCATCCTGTGTAAATGAATCAAAATTATACCTATTTTTTGTTAGATCAGCAAAAAAATTATTTTTTGGTGTGCCACAGCATTTAGTAATTAGCTTCTTCATGGTATGAGATGAAAAAGCTTGAAAACTGCTGCTCCAACATCTTAAGGCTGTTTGTCAAACAAGATTTTTCGGGTATGTTTTTGACTGGCAAACTCAGAAAGTCCTTTTTTTCTTGGCTGAGTCCAGATTGCTATTGTCAGCCATGGTGCAGAAACATCTGTCCGCTGTTCCAACAGCTGGCCATTTTTCCCTGGCAAAGCCACACTCAGTGTTTCCACATGAACTGTAATCCACAGACCACTGTCTGGATGGACTGAAGATTCTCATCCTATCACTGCCTCACTTCAGAGAAATCTGCCAAAAGTAGCACAGACATCAGGTTCTGGAAGCACCGGACACCCGGCAACCCTGGGAGCACATCTCGAGCAGAGGGTTGGTTGCGTTGAGCAATGTCACATAATAGGGAATGGCTGCTCTTCAGCTTTTAGTTTATTTATTTACCTAGTTACTTACCTATCTCTTTATTTTTCAGCATAATTTCTCAATAGATAAGCCACCACAAAAGCCAAACTTAGCATATCTATGAACACCAAAACACATGTAATCCTGTATCGGAGGCCCACACTCAGAGGAGAAGGGGGTCTGCAGTGATGAAAGAGTGAGGGTGGGGTCTCAGAGAAGAGGGGTCAGAAGAATTGAAACCAGAGGTCATGCTCACCCCGCAAGTCCAGGCTGAGTTATGCACTAATCACTGTGCTTTGTGCTGGGGAGTCCAGGCTCAGAGGGCCCTGCCCCAGGAAGCCCAAAGTCCAGAGAGGGGATAAGTCAAAATTTAATAATAGCAGATAGATATGTTCAGGAAGAAGTACAGAAGCACAAAAAGACAGACACCAAATTCAGTCCAGAGAAGGACAGCAACAGAGAAATCAGCTTGGAGGACATAGTTCTTCAGCTGAGCCTAAAGAGCGCCATAGGATTTCGCCTGGGAAAAAGGGAAGCAGAGGAGGGAAGTGGGGTGAGGTTTCAGGGCACAGGGACGGCATAAGCAAACACAGGAAATGAAGAACCTCAGTGAGGCTCAAAAACTCTTGTGTTGCTGGGGCATAACTAGCCTGAGAAGCATGAGAGGTAACATTAGAGACGTGGCTAAGGGCCAGGACATGGAGCACCTCCTATGAGACTTTAGGAAGCCACTGAATATCTGTAACAAGTGAGTGTCGGGTCTCCACTGCAGGTCCATCACACTGATGGCAGCCAGGGCATTGAGTTAGGAGTGTGGATAAGACAGTTAATTTTTTGCCCAAACCGCTTCAAGAGTCCTCCTGAGCACACACATCAGACTGCATTTCCCAGCCTCCTTCCTCTTGGCTGTGGAATGTGGGCAGATGTAAGGCTGTGTTTCCAACTCCAGGCATCTGAAGCCTCCCCCGTGATCCTCCACTCTCTCCTTCTGCTTCGGCAGGACCACTAGAACTCTTGTGCTGAAGATGGCAGCATAACAGATGGAAGAAGTCTGCACCACAGGCTCACTCCACAGGCTATTCCCTTCACTGTGTGAAGCCACGGGAGTTTGGCCTTGAGACTCCCCCAACATAAGGTCACGGCCATATAGACAGATGCAAGCTCAGGAAGGGCAGGAACTGCACCTATTTTCCCTAACATGGGGCAGGAATGAGAGGGAACACATTACATGGATAAGCCAGCGATCTGGTCAGTGTCACCGTGAGTGTGAACTAGGGGGTACTAACAGGGCTGGAGAAGAGAATTGAACCCTCGACATATTTTAGAGGAAAAATGAGCAAGATTTGGTAAGAATTAATTCTGAACAGTAAAGGAGGAGAGAGGAGTCCAGAGGGCTCCGGTTGGCTGACTTGGTGAGTGAGGGTACCACCGTCGGAGACATAGCATGCAGAAGAACTGGGAGATATGACCCACTCTGACGAATTGAAATTTAGCATGGAAGTGAGATATCTGAGTTTAGATATGTTTTAGGCATTTGTTTCAAAAGCATATGCAGTATAAATGTGAAATATAGTTAGTCCTCACCTAATGGCACTGGTAAATTCTGCAACTTTAAGCAAACTGATATATAATGAAACCAATTTTTACCGTAGGCTAACTGATATAAACCAAAGTTTCTATGGCACCTCATCAAGATTTATACATACTAATATAAGCCTTTGGCTCATTAACAGGATAAGATTCTTTTCATAAATACAACACAGCGGTAAACTAAAACCTCACTTTATTTACCATTGCTCCAAACGTAAATCATAGGGGACAGAGCAAAACCTCTAACCTGGGCCCTTGGATTACAGAATCACTGCTTTTACAAAAAGTATGGTACAAAGCACTGCATCGGGCTCAGAAAGGACTCTGAGAAGGATCTGTCCCAGTGACTATCCTTATTAATGCAGAGACCTTAAAACCTCATGGAAGCAATAGGTAGGTTTGTTGCTTAAAATGACACAAAACAAAAGGGTTCAGAAGAGAAGGATGAATAGATACCACTAGGTGTGCACTTGACCTCAGTCACGGAGACACTGTAGAAGGAGAAAGTCAAATAACCGTGGGGGTGATGGGGGGAGCTCCGCAGACTCTGCATAACCAGGATTCTGTGCGACATGCAAGATCATTCCTCAGTTCCAACCTCATGCGCTTCGAACTCCTCAACCTCTCACAGACTTTGAATGAGGGTGTTAAAAATGGGTTACTGGCAATATTAATGAACGTTTCTACTTTAATATTGGTTAGGAACTTCAATTACGATTAAGTAACTGAACTTACTTCGAGAGAGCTTCTCAAGGGCTTTTCCCAGCTTCTTGCTCTCTTGAAGGATGTGGTTCAATTCATCAAAATCACGGCTTTCTGGTTTAGTTCGCCAGTTCCACTTAGGATGATCTACTGACCTTGACACTACATTTAAAAGAAATGATTACTTCAGAAGCATGCTACGTAGTGATAAAAAACTTACTATTCATAATAATGTGAAAGACTGTATGTATCAAGATCGCTGTACAGAATAAAACTGTTTGTCTTGGAAATGCTTTTCTTGTGAGCAAACAGTGGGGAAGTTATAAAGCTGCCTTTAAGAAATGTTTTAAATGAACAAGTGCGATGATGTTTATAGAAAAAAGAAAATTCAGGTATTGGTTCAAAGCTAATAATTGTTATAATTTAAGAGAAACATACAAGTAAAGTGGATTTTGTTTATGTTTTAGCAGCTTAAAGATGATCACTGACTTCATCAGCAATTAGTAAATATTTCTAAGACATTCTTGCTGTCTTCTAATATAATTGTTTTTATCTTTATTTCCCTCCAAATTCCAAACTCTCCCTAAAATTATGTTATGGTAAAGGAATTTTTATTGATATTTTTGATCAAAGAATTAGTTAAACAGGAGAGAGCTATTATTAAGCAAGAAATAACTTAACAGCTTAAGCTATTATGCTTCCACAGTTTATTGGAAGATGCGAAATGGATTGATGAGTGGTACACGAACTAGCAAGCTGGAGAATACAGACACCTCGTCCCTGAAGGGAGAGATACCCCAGAAAGTGGACATTTCACACCATTTAAGCATGAAAGCATAGATCAAGGAGGGCTAATGATAAATTGACAAGGATATAAAAAAGTACTGTTTTTTCTTTAAGTGGGAAGACTTCATTGAATGTCCAGTATAACTTGAGGCATAGTATTACTAAATTTTACAACAGCGGCAATAAAGATCTTAAAAGCTTTCAGAGACAAAAACAGCAAATCAAATTGTCATCAGACTTCTCAATAGCAAGTTTCTCCACAGAAGACATGGGAGAAATTCCTTCAAAATTTCAACTGAAGGTTACTTCCAACTTAGAATTTACACCCAACTACAGGTCCAATCAAGATACTCATAAAGACTCAAAATTTATCTTGCCAGTACTTTTTCTCCCCAGAAAGCTCCTAGCAGAGGCGCTCTACCAAAACGATAAGTGGAAAGACTCGGGATTCAGGGAATCAGTGATCCTCCATAAGAAAAAGGAAAAGAGATCCCCGGACAACTGTGAAGAACAGCTTGAGAGGCAGCGCAGCTGAGAAAGCAGCTAGAGACCAAGGAGCCAAGGCTGGAGCAAGAGGACAAAGGGCTGCAGGAGAGAGGATCTAACATTGTTCAAATGAAACAAAGTATAAAATATAAAAGAAGACTGAATTTGGGATTACTTGATGTGTTTGATCATACTGAGAGTATGTAATACTTTAACACAGGATTTGGTGAAGCATTAATGACGGATACATAGAAAACAAACAGAAAAACCAGTCAATTATTAATTCTAATTAATAGTCAACTAAAAATACATTAATAGTTGGACATCTTATGGCCATACTGTGAAAAACGGCTAATTAATGTAGTTTTACTTATATCAATGCAGAGTAAATATTCAACCAACATTTGAAATATCTGCATGACTGTAGTGGGACGCTGAGATGTGGTCTGGGTATGAAGCATACCATCTTAGAAGGAGGTCAAGAGATAATGCTTCAAATTTAAAAAAGTAAAGGAGCCCCTGATGGTGTGGCTCACTGGTTTGAGTGCCTGCCTGCAAACCAGAGGGTTACTGGTTCAATTCCCAGTCAGGGCACATGCCTGGGTTGTGGGCCAGGTCCCCAGTAGGGGGCACATGAAAGGCAACCACATATTGATGTTTCTCTCCCTCTCTTTCTCCTTCCCTTTCCCTGTCTCTAAAAATAAATAAATAAAATCTTTTTTTTAAAGAAACTTTTATTTTTTTAATATTTTATTTATTTTATTTTTAGACAGAAGGGAACAGAGGGAGAAAGAGAGGGAGAGAAACATCAATGTGTGGTTGCCTCTCACATGGCCCTCACTGGGGACCTGGCCTGCAACCCAGGCATGTGCCCTGACTGGGAATCGAACTGGCGACCCTTCGGTTCAAAGCCCGCACTCAATCCTCTGAGCTACACCAGCCAGGCCAATAAATAAAATCTTAAAAAGATAAAATAAAAAGTAAAGGAGAACCATATTAAGTACCTTGTATCTAGACTTGTGTACTAAAAGCAACTTCTAAAAGAGTTCAAAGTGGTTCCACATTAGAAGCAGAACAAAGGAGAAAAAACACTATTGTCTAGTAGTACTTAACTACTTTACTTTTTAAGCCATACATATTTTTGCTTTGATAAATATAAGTAAAATAAATGTTTAAATACTTATATAGTAAGGCTATATAGGAAAGACAGACTGTTGAAATATCTTTTCCCCCACCTATTTAAAAAGTAATCTGGCAATAACTATTATAATAAAAGATATATTGACCCTGTGACCCAACAATCTTATGTCTGGTAAATTATAATAAAGCAATAAAAACACCTATACTTGTATATAAATTATAAGGTTAGTTATTTTTCAGGAAGTACAAGATATTAACTTGTTTATTTTAGCAGTTGTTGGTTACAAGAGTCTAGAAATAATTTGGTGTCCTTCAACAGGAGAATAAACAAATCAAGGTGCATTCGCACTGACATAGTGCACACTTATTAAAAAGTGTAACTTAGATCTAAGTGTACTAGCATGGAGATATGTCCACGATGCATTTCAAAATGATAAAATAAAATTACTTGTGTTTACAGGTTAAAGCCAGTTTTCTGCAGCAAGTCAACTCATATATTTTATGTTGGTTTACACAAAGAAAAAGATGTAAAAATGCAACCTGTGAAAAGATACAAACTATTTCTGAGGGAGCAGAATTTGAGTGGACAGAAGGAAAAGACTCTATTAATACATGTCTGTATTTTTTTAATTGTCAAAATAAGCAAATATTACTTCTGTAATTTAAATGAATCTAAAATTTGCCCTGGCTGGTGTGGCTCAGTGGTTGAGTGCCAGCCTGCGAGTCAAAGGGTCACCAGTTCAATTCCCAGTCAGGGTACATGCCTGGGTTGCCGGCCAGGTCCCCAGTAGGGGGCACATGTGAGGCAACCACACAATGATGTTTATTTCCCTTTCTTTCCCTCTCCTTTCCCCTCTCTAAAAAATAAATAAAATCTTAAAAAATAAACAAATAAAATAAAATTTAAAAATAGAATGCAACTGCTTCCTCTATGTTTTTTTGTTTAAGGGATACATGGTGGAGATGTCAGCTAACATCAACACACTGGTGTTCAGGCTGTGGAGAGTGGGCCAAGTGACCATGCTCAATGGCTCTAGAAAAGGCTCCGGGCCTACTGCTGTCACCACAGAGGTCATTCCCCAGGGGGCTCTGGGAACAAGCCCAGGCATAGGGGAGAGAAACTCAGAAAAGGAAGCAGATAAAACTGTATTCGTACCGTATCCTTAAAAAATTGTTTGCCACCTCTGTAAACCTTCATTGAACAATTTCTCTGATCTGCATCGTTGCATTATCTAATTTCCTGGAAATTACCATATGCTCTCAAGAGTTCTCTCTTTTTTAAATTCATAAAACAAAAGCATAGATTTTAAAAAATAAGTCCCAATTAACATTCTCAAATAACAGCCAGAAGTGACCAGCTGCCAAATCACCGCAGGCCTTGCAGACCTAGCAACTAAATGCACTGACATGGCAAGCCCTGGTGAGACCAGCAGGAGAACAAACCAGCCAACCCACTGATTCATGAGAAATTATAAACTGTTGTTTTTTTAAGCCATTGTCTTTTAGGGAGGATATATGAAACAATAGAGAACTGATACAACACTCAGGACGTTCCCTCAGCAACTTTCAAGAGGAACTAAAGAAAAATTTTTTTAATATTTTGTAGCTAGTGATGATTTGATACATACATATACATACCTATATGATGCACAGTTTATCAAGATAACCAAATTTTGGACAACCAAGGCTACAGTATGATCATGGTTTAATCAACTATGGGTTTGGTAATTTCTAATGATATTTTGATAAATAATGGAAGGACACAGCCTCCAGACGGAAACATCTCTCTAGGTTTTTGATGAATTAAAAACCTTACTTAGTTAAAATCTTAATCTTATACTTAATCTTAAAATTGAGAAAAATAAATACCTTTTAAAAAACATTCTGCGGAGAAATGGAAATCAACAGAATAGTAACAACAACATATGACCCATATGCAGTGACAGAATCTGAGAGAGTGCGAGTCTGTGACATCACTGCGGCAGAGCCCGCCCCCAGGGCAGGAGGCTGACCACAGGACCCAGCAGATGGCATCCTTCACTGGTCCACAGGAACTTGCTACCTCACACACCAGCCTACAGTGTACTGAGCAGGATGACGTTTGAACAATTCTTTATTATATTAATGAAATTCTGACTCACTGTGACCTCCACCAAAAGTTTCCATCTATGGGTTAAAAAATAAATGTACTGTTTCTGTCAAATGACTTTACCAATTAAGCTGCTAATATCTGATAATCTTTTCTGCCTATGGTGATGAGGGATACCAGCTTCTAGTTTTCTTTTCTTGTAATGTCCTTTAAACTTGTTTTAACAGCAGGGTTATGGAAGCCTCATAAAATGAGTTGGAACATGTACTCTCCCCCTCCTGGTATTATGCCCTCTTCAAACATTTGAATTCCCCTGTGAAGCCATCTTGGCATGGAGTTCTCTTTGTGGGAAACTGTTTAATCATAAATTAAAAAAAAATTTAAAGTGAGGTAGGACATTTAAACATTTCTATTTCTTCTTGAATCAGTTTTGGTAATTTCTGTCAGTCAAGGAATTCATACTTTTAATCTAAGTTGTCAATTTTATTGGCAAAATGTTATTCAAAGTAGCTCCTCATTATCTTTTAAAGGCTTCAGAATCTGTAGTCTTCTTCTCTCTTTCACTCCTGATATTTGTAGTTGGGTTTTCTCTCTTCTTTTTTAAATCAGTGTTGCTATATTTTAATCTATTTTATTAATCTTTTCAAATAACCAAGTGTTGGACTTATTGATTCTTCTCTATTGTTTTCTATCTCAACTTTTATTATTATTTTTCTCATTTCTTTTTCTCAATGCTTTTCTCAATATGCTTATTTTAAGTCATTATTTTCTATATTTTTAAAGTGAAAGCCAAGATCATTAATTTTATACTATTTTTTCAAAGTAGAATTTTAAAGCTCTAAATTTACTACTAAGCTCTGCTTTAGCTTCATCCTGAAAATTTTAATATTTTGTTCCTCAAAATGTTGTCTAATTGCCTTTGTGATTTTGTTCTTGACTCATGGATTATATGAAAATGTTAATTTTGAAATATTTGCAGGGAAGTTTCTACGATTAATTTGACTTTAGTACAATTTGGGCAGCAAACATACTCCATACGACTTCAATCATTTTTTATGGCACAGCTTATGGACTATCTTGGTGAATATTCCATGTGACATTGAGAATTACATATATTCTAACTTCACTGAGTAGAGTGTCCTAAATATGTCAAAGTTGTTAATAGTGTTCAGAACTTTCATATACTTACCCATTTTTTGGTCTTTTTATTGTATCTTTCTACATCTTACTCTAGTTCTGTCAACTTAACCTTCCATGTCATTGGGAACTTTGTCATTGGGTCCTCTGGGTCTCTAGTAACAGCCTTCACCTTGACTTCTACTCAGTCTGATATTACCACAGCCATTAAAGTTTCTTTATATTTAATATTTTAAACTGTTTGTATCTTTATGTTTAAAATGTATCTTGTAAACAAGATCTATACTTTTTAAATCTAGCCTGTAAATTCTTGCTTTTTAATTGTTTAGTACATTTACATTTATTATAATTATTGACGTGTTTGCACTTAAACCTACCATTTTGATGTGTTTCTATTTTTCCAGTCTGTTCTTTGTTTCTCTGTTCCTCTTTTCCTGCCTTTGTTTTGGAAGGACAAATCATAATTTTCTTTGGGTATCCCATTTTAATTCATCTACTGAATTTTTATTTATGCCATTTGTGCTTCATAGTGTTGCTTTATATATTACAATAATCATCTTTAACTTATTACTGTAAAAGTTCAAAAGATAATCTATTACTTCAGGAACAATTTAATATATTTTGACAACATATTTCTAATTAATAATTCTGAGTCTTACATTCTCATTGTCACATAGATAATCTCTACATATACTATAAAAACTCACTTTGCTATTAATTTTGCTATAAAAAGCTAACAGTTGGGTGAACCAGAGCTTGGCAGTAGGCCACACAAACAGAGAGAGATATCATCAGATGCCAGACCATCAGCAACGTTCTGTGATCTGGCAGCATCCTGGAAGAAGCGCCAGCTCTGCAGGATAAGCAGCCTCTCAGCATTTTTCCCTCAAGGTCATGGCCTCCAGTACTCACTGACTCCTTTAAAATAGTAAGTCTCTAGCTTTGGCCAGTGCAGAGCATCGTTCCATAAACTGACAGGTCACGGATTCAATTCCCAGTCAAGGCACCTGCCTTGGTTGTGGGTTCAGCCCCTAGTCGGGCCATGTATGAGACTTCATTTGCTCTGAAAGACTTCATTTGCTCTCATGTACTTTATTAAATGGGGGGGGGGGGTTGCGTCACATAGGGTGTGATGCCACACTGGACACGAGAGGCGAGGGACCCATTCTAGGCAATATATATTCTTAAAAGAGTATATTCAAAATGGTCTAAAATAATCAATTACACATGATTTAGAATATGAATGAGTAGATATAAATAAAGCTCAATGTTAATGCTAAAATAGGTATGAAATTCATTAGGATTAACAGCCAGAAATATCAGATAAAATGTTTGGCTTCAATTCTTATCTTTTCTTCATTTTGTTAATAACACAGACTTATACATATTAAGTAATTTTTGAACAATAAACCTCCTTACATGATTTGGATTCCGGTGATGGTGGAGAAATATTAGACACAGCGAGGTCACTTTTTGACTTTTTCGGCTTCTTTGCATTTAATTGCCAAGGCTTATCATAGCTTCTGAAATCCCTTCTTGCTCCTTTATGTTCTGTTAAAACAATGACAACAACAACAAAAAAATATATATATATGCTCAGTAATAAGTGATTTCAAGATTCATGAAAAATTTAATTCATGAAGTCATTAGGCATATTCAGCAAAACCTATAGGTTACCTTATATTAAAAATAATGCAATATCCACAAGCATTGCTTGCTTAATTTCCCCTGTAAATTTTAGTTATCAATTTGATATGAATCAGTTTGTATATTAATATGAGTAAGTGAAATTAAACTGTGAAATTACTTGAAAGGCTTTCTAAGGCATGAATTACCATTACTTAAAATAACATTCTTTAAATATTGCCATGGAAGAAAGCATTATATTCTGTTGTAAATAAAAACAACTAAACGTTTAAGTAAATTTTACTCACTGATGTTAGCTTATCCATGATTCACTATGGCCCATAAAACTGATCACCTAAATTTCTTCTAGAGCACCTCACTTCTTCCACTTCTCTCTTCAAGAAAGATTAATTCAACCAACTCTATTGAAAGTTATAAATCCTCTTTAAAGATGGTCAGTGTCATACCAATTCCAAATTAGATTATCTTTTCAAGAGTTCATTCCTCCTACTTCTTCACCAAGCATTTCACCTTTTTAGACAGAGTTATCTTTGCAGAATTTTTTCTTCTATTCTCAGAGCATTACTTTTCTTCTTGTCCTATTAACCTGACTATTCCTTTTCTGCCTCACTCACTGCTTCCTCAACTTCCTCTTTGGTCTAGGTGGTATTCTTTAGAGATTCCTTCTGTCTCCTCATTTAAATTTACAAGTTTTCAAATCACTCAACCTTTATGAATACTTATACATCTGTCTCTGGCCACCCACTTATAAATATCAAACAGACCTCACAATACATTGTATGGATTTCTCAAATGTTTGTGTTAAGGTTGTACTTAACTAGGTGCCATCCAATTTTCCCATCTCTAACATCCCATTAAATACCAAAAGAGGCATAAATATTCTAAAACACTAGGAACAAAATATTGGTCTGTGGTCTGGCAGAACTCAGGAGATATTTCTACAAATAAGATTAAGAAAAAAGATACTGGATGATTTCAAGACATCCACAAGGCTTGCCCCTATCTCTGACATATCTCCTTATGTTGTTTCATAATCTCTCAAGAGTTTTTCTTTCTGCATTCATCCTAGCACCAAAATTTCTCCTAAGGCCATATAGGTAAAGGAATAAAGAACACTGTTTATAAAATGTAGCATCTCATGATACAAAGAAAAGCTAAAAGGGACCAGAGAGAAAAGATATATTGGATTTTGTGGCTTTTTTAAATTCTCCACTACTGGCAAGGGATAACAATCCATATTAATTTAAATATTCTAGTAATAATGTTGTTCTTATTAGGTGTTTGAAAAGAGATAAAAGACAGCAGGTCACTTGCCAGTTCAGCAGTGACCTATAAAATTCACCCAAGAGTAGAAAATTTAGTGGTGGTGTTAGTTTCACCTGCCTCTCTAACATTTTTAGAAGAATTTTAAAGGTTTCAAGCCATATGGTGAGAGGACAAATAAGAGTCCTCTCTTATGGGTAAACCTAAAGCTAGATAGAACACTGCTCACTTAAGTTTGAATAAACAAAAACATGACTTTGAAGAAAAAATTTGATATACAAAACAAAAATGCAACGTTCAAGATACAGAGAAAACTGACAGTTTTACAGAGGATTTATTATTAAAAACATTCACATTTTAGAACGTGGCTCATTTGTCAATAACAAAAAAAAAAGAAAATGAATCTTGTGAAACAAAAAGAAATGAGAGAGGAGACAGGCTAACCAACCGATGATAAAAATATAACTGCAGCCAGAAGCCAAAAAAGAAGATGAGATAAGGAAATACTGATAGGAAGCTAACGCGCAATGCCAACACTTAAGTTTGTGTTCTATGCCGGGAAGAGAAAACCGATACTGTAGAGAACAGCCAGGTACCCAGCGAACAACACACTTGACAGATACACCTCCCTAGGAGTTAGTCTATAAGGAAAGGCAAAGACCACACGAAATGAAATGAGAGGACAGAGAACAGTAAAGGAAACTCGATTTACATGCATGTGACTTTAGTGAAGAAGAAATCAAAACAAATAGGATAGAAAAACAACTAAGTACACAAAAGGAAAAATGCTCTAGGCTTAAGACCTGGATTTGCTCATTGAAAGGATTCACTAAATATGATGAAAAGTTACAGAAAACAGGAATGCATTTAGATGTATTCCCATTAAACTTTTGAATATGAGAAATAAAGCAAATTTCGTAAGTATTTTCAAAGAATAATTAGAATATCTAAAAAGGAACAAAAGTAAGGCTGCTTTCAGGTTTGTCCTTGATAATATTAAGTGACAAGCTTTTGAAAAGATGTGTCCCAAGTTGCTTGATACATTTAAAGTTAATAAGAAGACATCCTAAGATAATTTCAATAAGTATTACACTTATACTTCGAATACTGAGACATTTTGCAACTAATTGAAACATACATCAAAAAAAAACAATTCAAAATTTCTGTCAAGGGTTAAACTGGTATTATTTACTATCACCTGAATTAAAATTTCTTCAGTTATATTCATATCCAAGAATTATTGTATGATTTCCTTCTCCCTTTTGTCATACTCTTTCTTCCAACATTTTTCTTCTTCCACTTCTGGAACACACACTTCATGGTTAACAAACACTCCTCTACTCTCAACCCCCTCCCCTCATTCATGTCTTAGGAGACACCTCATTCCTCCCCCAAGAGCCCTGGCAGCTTCCGGAGAGTGTCCATTCCTTCACGTGCTGCTCTCCACAGGATGGGTCTTCTGGGTCCACCAGTGTCAGGCAGAAAGTCCCTCCGGCCGTGTGACTAATGCTGCCTGTCTACACTACTCACCACTCTTCATTGCTGCCATCTTGCTGCCCCTGATTAACCTCACAGCCCTTCTCAGGACATTGGCACAGTCTCCCTTGACCTTTCAACAACTTGAATGAAACCCTGGTGACCTCTGAAACCTTAGACAAACCATGCATTAAGCCTCAGACTTCGTTGCCCTCCTCAACTTTAAAAAGCTTCACTTCCCTGATGCTTAGGACACGTTCAAACTGAGGCCACCAACAGGACTTTCTCATCATCTGGAATCTTTCCACCTCAAAAGTCTCAGAGGGCACAACCTGCTGTGCTTCTGCATGTGCTTCTCTCACATTTTCACTGCACCTGCACCTGCACTTACATGGACTTCCTAAAGGTCTTCGGCTCTCTGCTCTGCTTTTCATGTCTAAGCCTTTTCCTTGCTCACCACCTTCTCATACCAGATCCTGTGCTTCAATTACTTGCACGATTTGCTCACAAAAGTCTTCAATCATTTTGCAACTGTTCTTCCAGCCTCCACCATCACAATGGCACAACCACAATTCTCAGACAGTCCCTCCAACTCTTTCCTCTGTTCCCTACCCAGTACTTCCGGACACTGAAAAATCACAGTCGTGCTAATGGTTTCCATGATGGATTCATCATGTCTTCAACTTCCAATAGGCCACAGAACTGCCTACACTCTTTTTATTTCCCTTTGCTAACACTTTTTATCATTTACCATGGTGACTTTTCACAACTGCATCACTCACTTCGATCTCTCCTAAACAATCTCCAACACTCTTGTCTTCAGTAAACAATCTCACTTCTCAATAAAAAGACAACATTTCAGGTATCAGATATGATCTCACACTGGTCTTCTTCCAGTTCATCGCCTGCTCAATCTATAAATTGAACCACCACATCTGCCATGCTTTCACGCCCATGGTTTTCATGATTTTGTATATAATATGAATACCTCATCTGTGACTCCTGCCTGGACCCATCCAAAAAGTTTTAGACTCATACCTGCCTGCTGGAATTATCCACTCAGATGCCCTACAACAAATTCAAATTCATCTACAGGAACTGGACTCATTATTGCCATTCATAAATTTACTCCTATGTTTCTATCTTGCTTTATTAAACAGACATTTATGCCTTTACCCAGGTCAATAAACTGGCAGTAATAAGAATTTCCACATCCCCTTCACCCTTGCTAAGCAGTATGTCATGAAGTACTTGTGCCAGTCAGAATTCTAAGGTGATGCCCATGACCTTCATCCCCTGCTGCTATGCCTTACATGGTCCCCTCCCCTTGAGTGCAGACAGGATTTTTTACTTACTCCAAACCAATAGAATATGGCAAAGATGATGCTAATTTGCTCATCATAATGCTATGATTAAGTCTTGTTATAAAGGACTCCATCTTACTAAACTTGAATGAGAGAAATTCCCTTGCTGGTTTTACAGAAGTGAGCTGCCATAATGTGAGAGAGGCATGTGGCAAAGAACTGAAGGTTGCATCAAGGAGCTGAGAGCAACCCTGGGCTGAAATCCAGCAAAGAAACAGGGGCCCCAGTCACAGGACTACAAGGAAATCACTTCTGCCAATAACCTGAGTGAGTTTGGAAGCAGGTTCTTTCTTACTCCAGACTCCAGGTAAGAAGCCACCCAGCCAATATCTTGATTTCTAGAATTGTAAGATTAAACAAAGGATCTAGTTAAACTGGGAAAACGAAGCTGTCATCTAATAGTGAAGCTGGCTCCCCAATGCCCAGAGTAAATGGATCTCTCTAAGGTTGAAGTCACTACAGAGACTAAACTGGGGCTGGGGGAAATAGAGAATAATCATCAGTTTGGGCAAAAAGAAGGGTAATTTTACGAAAATCTACTATGTACCTTTCTACAGATAAACTAAAGCATTTTATTCAGATTCTTCGTAAAAAGAAGAAAATTTTCAAGCTTAGAATAATTAGCTTAAATTCATACAGAATGAAATCTTTTCATGAAAATCTGAGTGTTATTTCTGTACAATTTGATAGACAAATTCTTATATTTTTTAAAATATTTTATTCATTTTTAGACAGAAGGGAAGGGAGGGAGAAAGACAGGAAGAGAAACATCGATGTGTGGTTGTCTCCCATGTGGCCCCCATTGGGGACCTGGCCTGCAACCCAGGCATCTGCCCTGACTGGGAATCGAACCAGCGACCCTTTGGTTCGCAGCCCACGCCCAATCCACTGAGCCACACCAGCCAGAGCACAAATTCTCATATTTTTAAAGCGTAATACATAATGATATATTTATACTGAAGAATATTTTATGACAAATTTTAGCATATGGGTGAAGTCACAGATCAATACCTGAAACCCTAGGTAACCACCTAAATGTACCTTATAATCAGAAAGACTTTTGTAAATTTTTTACATTAAATGTATCAAAATTAACTATAAAATATATTTTTTCATTTACCTGATGTTTCACTTTCTGCCCAGAGAGCTGCAGATCCAGATAAAGTCCTCTGAAGCTGTCCGCGGTGTCCTTGTTTGGACTGGAGATGGTCAATGAGAAACGGGATTGGCTGGTCAGGTGTCTCAGTTATCAATTTGGTCATCAATTCCTGAAGGCAGAACAGAAAACACATTTACATCCAACAATAACAACGAACACTTACGCAGCACTTACTGTGGCCAGGCACGGCACTAACGGCTTCGGGCACCACAGCCAATTTAACCCTAATGGCATCTTCAGGCAGGCACAGACCACTGTCCTCACTTTGAGGAAATGGAAGTGCAGGAGGGTTGTGTATGTTATACAGCTAACACATGGCCAAGCCAAGGTGTATTTATTTACTTTTATTTTTATTATTCTACTTGGCCAAAACTTACTAGAAATTTAATCTAAACTCTTTAAAAAATTATAGTCCAAGAGTTCTAAACCTCAGATTACTATTTTGAGATATGCAATTATAAACTCAACTTTCAATAAACTTCATATACGTTATTCTATACCAATAATATTTTTACATAAACATCCCCAAATGCAGAAAATTGTATTGGAATGAAATAGGTAAGTAACAAATCACAGAAACTGAAAAGTGTCTTAAATTGGCCTCTGAACAATACAGAATTTAATTTATCCAAAAACCCTGGTGGGTATTCATTTTCTTCATTTTTTAACCAGTTAAGTGATAGAAATTTCTGTGGCTGTCACACAGGCCATTCCGTTTGTGGACAGCTCTGTTGATGCCTAAAATTGGGCAGAAATCCGACGAAGGGTAATATCTACACATTGTTTTTCCCTGTCAGAAACAGCAAAGAGCAAGCTCCACTGTGTGGTCAGTTAGAGTCCCCGGATTGTTCTCCTGTGAGCAGTAGCCAAACCATGTGGATATCATATTGTGCTGAGCAATGGGGTTTGTGAACTTGCATACACCATTTTACATTCATATCAGTCACATTTCGTCTTGCTGGGGTTAGCCCAGAATTCCAGTCCGTCAGTTATCATTTTGAGTTCAGAAATTGTGAGAGGCTTCTTCTTTATTGAGTTTTGAAAGATTATATTTTTCTAAAAATTTGTCCATTTCTCCTAGGTTTTCATATTTCTTGGCATACAGTTCTTCATAGTAGTGTCTTACAATCCTTTGTATTTCTGCGGTGTCAGTTTTAATATCTCTTTCATTTCTGATTGAGTTTATTTGGGTCCTCTCTCTTTTTTTTCTTGATGAGCCTGCTTAAAGGCTTGCCGATTTTGTTTATCTTTTCAAAGAACCAGCTCCTGGATTCATTGATCCTTAGAATTGTGCTTTTAGTCTCTATTTCATTTAATTCTGCTCTGATCTTGGTTATTTCCTTCCTTCTACTTGCTCTGGGTTGTCTTTGTTGTTGTTCCTCGAGTTCTTGTAGGTGAAGGGTTAGATTGTTTGTGTGAATTGTTCCTATTTTTTTTTAGGTAGGCCTGTATCGCTATGAACTTCCCTCTTAGGACTGCCTTCGCTGTGTCCCATAAGTTTTGGGTTGTTGTAAGTTCGTTTGCATTTGTTTCAAGGAACTTTTTGATTTCTTCCCTAATCTTGTCCTTGACCCATTCATTGTTTAATAGCATGCTATCCAATCTCCATGATTTTGAGTGTTTTGGGACTGCCTTTTGACCCAGCAATTCCACTACTGGGATTATACCCTAAGAACCCTGAAAAACCAATTCAAAAGAACCTATGCACTCCAATGTTCATAGCAACACAATTCACAATAGCCAAGTGCTGGAAGCAACCCAAGTGCCCATCTACAAATGAGTGGATCAAGAAACTATGGTACATTTACACAATGGAATTCTACACAGCAGAAAGGAAGAAGGAGCTTATACCCTTTGCAACAGCATGGATGGAACTGGAGAGCATTATGCTAAGTGAAGTAAGCCAGGCAGTGAGGGACAAATACCATATGATCTCACCTTTAACTGGAACATAATCAACAAAAGCAAAAAGCAAGCAAAACATAACCAGAGACATTGAAATTAAGAACAATCTAACAATAGCCAGGGGGTGGGGGGGAGGGAACAATGGGGAGAAGGGTTTTCAGGAACCACTGTAGAGGACACATGGACAGAACCAAGGGGGGGAAGGAGGCAGGGAAGGGAGGTGGGGTTGGGGGGGGTCGGGGGAGGGAAGGGGAGAGGATGTAGACAACTGTAATTGAACAACAATAAAGTAATTTAAAGAAAAAGAAAAGAAATTGTGAGAGCAGTGGTTCTTGTGAGTAAACCAAACAATCAGACACCCAAGTGCTAACAGAGGGGATGCTGGAGATTTCCCATCCCCTCGTATTTTTTGTCAGTGGCCTATTTCCTTTGCCCTTCTCTCAGAGGCTGATATCGCTGGCTTGCCATCATTCGTCTCTGATAATATCTACTTAGATACCAATCTTCACAAAAGTTTTATATTTCAATTTTTTTATTTTCTTCACATAATTTTTTAAAAGATTTTATTTATTTATTTTTAGAGAGAGGGGAAGGAGAAAGAGAGGGAGAGAAACAGCAATGTGTGGTTGCCTCTCACATGGCCCTCACTGGGGACCCGGCCTGCAACCCAGGCATGTGCCCCAACTGGGAATTGAACTGGGACCGCTTGGATCCCAGCCCGCGCTCAATCCTCTGAGCTACACTAGCCAGGCGATTTTCTTCACATAATTTATCACTCTCCAGAACCATCTCATTTAATATTTGCTCATCTGTTTGTGCCTGCCTCTACTCCTCCTTACTGGTGCGCTAAGAACAAGGATGGCCGGGTTTGATCAGCACTCTCTGCCTGGAACCTGGAACTCACCTAGCTCACAGGTGGTACTGAATGAATGAATGAATGAATGAACTAATGAATAAACGAACGAATGCTGAGCTTACTGACCACAGGCAAATATTAGTTATTAAAGTGGCTGCCTGTCCTAATAAATAATATTTTAAGCATTCATAGATTTCTTAGACCAGCAAAATATATTCTTCTGACCTCCTATACAAAAAACTGCTGTCATGATATCTCAGGGATATTAACTGATATTTTTAACAGTCTAGGAACACACAGTTATTTGGGTAGAGGCTAAATGGATTGTGTAGATGATAAAATTCCAATATGATCTCAGAGACGTAGATAAAGGAATTCAAGGTATCTCAAATATGTGCAGATTGAACGTAGAATTAGAAGGAGCAAAGGAATTCTACCATAAATATACCATGAAGCAAAATATTTATCAAACAAAGGTAATACTTCTTTATAGTCTGAAAAACAGGTAAGCAAACAACCAGTTGTTTTCTTTATTTGTTATTGTCTTCTTTATTTGTTATTTAAATGTCTTCTTTATTTGTTATTTAAAATATCAATTATTTTAGTTATAACTAAAGAGGACATGCCTTTATTGTGGTTAAAGCAATGCCAGGTTCAGTTAAACTCCAATTATAGATCAGTGGAATGCAATTTAAAAATATTTTGGATCTTGCTTCTGTAGAAGAGATGTGTTATGTTCTATTTAAATTCACTGTACATTACAAAAGCTATGAAAAAATTGAGAAAAAATAAGTACAAGGACTGACTAGATTACTCCTGTCACAGAAAGCCTGGGTGCTCAGATAAAGCAACCTTAGATCAGATGACAGCTTTAAAGCAACAGCAATTTCAATCCTGAAACTTCTGAAGGTCTCATGCTCACTTTTTTTTTTGTTTACCTTTCGAATTAGGTGAAAACTTTCTGTGGGTATTTTCCTTCTTTGAAAATAAACTGAAGCGTTCCTATATTGTCTTTAGAAGATGGCTCATACAGTCATAATAAACCAAGTAATCACTGTTAATTTTTTTAATCATCAGTGTAGTAACTAATGTTGGATATCCCTATATCCCATTTTATGCAGGCATGAAAGAGATTGTATTTAGGCAGGGTTAAGGTTTAGCTAACGGAGTGGGATGATCTGAGAGAGGCGCAAGGCATTGCAAGTACATGCAAAGGAGCAATCAGAGGAACTGTGTACTGACACCAGATTGTAAATTGGACAGGAGGCTGAGCGAGGACATCAGGAGGTGAGGGATCAATGAATTGGATGGCCAGGTAGAGAAAAGCTGGAGTTGGGAAACCAGAGGCAGTGAACTACAAGGATAGGAGGGGATGGTCAGAGAGAAAGATGCTTGAAAGGGAGACTATGGAGAGTCTGCCATCACCGGTAACAGCAGTGGGAGCGGCCGAGGCAGGAAGTCAGGTAAAAATCACTGGAGTTCAATAAAGACATGGAGATGAGGAAAGGGCCACCTACATGTATATGGAAATCCTCAAGGCGGAATACAGGTGCAGTGTTAGAGAGTGTGGCAATGACTAGGGGTTAAATTGTTGGGGAATCTAGGTGAGCTCCCCAGGGGTCGGCAGCTAAAAGCAACAATGAGGGGCCGTGGGCCATATGATGTGGAGATACGGAGGTGAAAATATATTTTAAAAAGAGCTCTTAACTCCAGCAAGTCTAAAACATTTAAGTACTAATCTTTCCTTTTTATTAGAAATACTTTCTCAACTAACAAAATGATACTGTTCCCATTAAAATGAAAAATAGAAAATATGACATGATTATTCAAATGTATATAGTCATTTTCAAAGAAAAGTTGTACCTAATATGCATAACACCAAGTCGATGTACAGAAACGTGAACAGATAAGGCATTTAATGCTAAATTTACATTAAACTAAAAGTTACGGCACGAGGCACAGACAGAAATTCTTATATAAGTTAAGTTTAGCAGCATGCTGACCGCGTATGTCCCCACGGCTATGACAAGTACAAGGGCACACTGGTGTCCCCGGTGACTGCTGGAAATGCACTTCTCGTTCACAGACACCTAACGCCACGTTCACAGAAGGTGTGTGCCGAACTCTGTGTACACATGGTTTCTATAAGGTTTTGTAGAGTTATATATGTTTTGATAAAAACAGATATCATGTGCTTAAGACTAAAATTCCTCAATGAACGATAAACAGCAATCAGTTTAAACAAACACTCACTGAGTCGGACTGAGCTCGGTGCAGCTGGTAACCACGAGGTGATTCAGAAAAATTCACAATCGTTCAGAAAAATCCATTTTCTGCTGAAGTAATCAAAAATCTTGGCAGCTGTTTTCAAGACTGTTTTACATATGAAATATGCTGGATACGCTTATATATTTTTATTTAACCAAAAACATTTTTAACACTAACTCCAGATCACAGACACTACTTAGAAGAAATGTGGTTCTGTAGCATTTGTGCAACAAATCCAATACATGTTGGTTTCTATAGAACGTAGTTGAATGATCTTTTTTTTTAAAGATTTTATTTATTTATTTTTAGACAGAGGTGGAGGGAGGGAGAAAGAGAAGGAGAGAAACAGCAATGTGTGGTTGCCTCTCACATGGCCCTCACTGGGGACCCGGCCTGCAACCCAGGCATGTGCCCCGACTGGGAA
The DNA here is from genome assembly GCA_004026765.1 of Micronycteris hirsuta. NCBI lineage: Eukaryota > Metazoa > Chordata > Mammalia > Chiroptera > Phyllostomidae > Micronycteris > Micronycteris hirsuta. The sequence continues at coordinate 26,597 of PVJI01021648.1, forward strand.
TCAAACCAGGACCGCTTGGTTCCCAGCCCGCGCTCAATCCACTGAGCTACACCAGCCAGGCTAGTTGAATGATCTTACACACCTACACTCCT
>PVJI01021649.1:0-26688 GCA_004026765.1 Micronycteris hirsuta
AAATACTGCCATTGGTGACAACGTGAATGGACCTTGAGAATATCATGCTAAGTGAAATAAGTCAGACAGAAAAAGTCAAGAACCATATGATTTCACTCATACATGGGATATAAAACTGGAAGGGACAAATGAAAAAAGAATAACAAACAAAAACTCACAGACACAGATAACAGTATGGTTGGTGGTTCCTAGAGGGAAGGTAGGGGAGTAATAAAGGGTAAAGGGGGTCAAATACATGGTGAGGGAAGAAGATTTGACTTTGGGTGGTAAACAGACTGCAGAGGTCTAGCCTCATTGGTCTTCAGGTCCCTGGGGAGGGAGCGGTAAGGCAGAAGGAATGACTCCTTGACACTCTCTGAGGGGTGCAGGTGGCAGCCAGGCCTCAGGGACTTGGCCGGGCCAGCTATGGCCTCTGAGGCCAGACTGACTGACCCTCTGTGCAAAATTCTCTTTATTTTTATAAAGAAGTTTCTTACAATCAGTGTGGGGAAAAAAGGCAGGTGCAAGTTACAAAAAATCAAGGCAGAAAAAAGCTGATACATGAGCAGTTAGAGAAGTACAGAACATTTCAGATTTCAGTATGAGAACAAATGGCTGCTTTCAGAATTAGATAGTCCCTCACCCAAGGTCATTTGCTATCTGTCTTGGGGCGGGGGTTGTGGCTCTAAATAAACCTTAAGCTTACAAGTGTTAATGGTTCAGGGGCTGTTACTAGGGGCAACGACCTTCTTCAGCGTATGCAGCTGTCCTGCTAAAAGTTATTCTTCATTAACCCTTTTACTGTGGGGAAAATAGGCAGGGTAAGTGGTCAGTAAGTCATTCGAGGAACATCATAAGAAATTGTGCCAATATCTAAGAATCCTATCACTAATTATTCAACTAAAGCAAGCGTGTAAAGGGAAGTGTATAAGAGAACTGCCAATGGTCGCTTCTGCCATGCAGATGCATCCCAGCTGTCTTGGCTGTGCCATGGATCGGCCACAGGACAGCCCTCAATAACAGACAATGTAATGCACAGTTGATGTGTCATAGAATTTTACACTTCAAACCTATGTAATTTTATTAACTGATGGCATATCAATAAATTTAGTTAAAAAATTAAAAATCCTTGTAGGGGGAGAAAAAAAAAAGAGTAAGAAATGGGAAATGAATGAGGTTCTTGTTAGTATCCCTTTGCAGGTTCATAAAATTTTATACAGGGCTTATAAAACCATTATCTTTTCTATGAATCACTGCCTTAAGAGCCACCACCTGCCCTGGCTGGTGTGGCTCAGTAGTCGAGCGCTGGCCTGTGAATCAAAGGGTCACCGGTTTGATTCCCAGTCCAGGGCGCATGCCTGGGTTGCAGGCCAGGTCTCCAGTAGGGGTGTGCAAGAGGCAACCACACATTGATGTTTCTCTCCCTCTCTTTCTCTCTCCTTTCCCCTCTCTAAAAAGTAAAATAAAATCTTAAAAAAAAGTCACTATCAACTACTTAGTAAAATATCAAAATTAAAAACTATGTGCTACATAGAAATGAACAAAAACTTATAGATATAGTCAACATATGGTTGTTACCAGAGGAAAATGGGAGTTAGGGAAAAGGTAGAAGGTAGAAGAGGGTAAAGTGGGTTAAATAGGTGGTGAAGGAAGGAGACTTGACTTTGGGTGGTGAACACACAGTACAACATACAGATGGTGTATAATAGAATTTTACACTTGATACCTATATAGTCGTATTAACCAATGTCACCCCAATAAATACAATAAAAAATCAGAATTATCTAATAAAATTTAATGTAGAACTCAAATTCTTTCTCTCTGCTTTTGTCATTAACACAAATCCCTCCTAAAATCTTCCTTAGAGCTAGTTATACCTGTAGTCTTTTCATTTCTTTCTTTTTCTTTTAATTTTAAAAAGTGTGGTGAAATATGCTAACGTAAACTTTTCTGTTTTAACCATTATGACTTCCCCCTCCCCTGAGGAGACATTTGGCACTATCTGGAGATGTTATTTTGTTGTCACAATGAGTGGGGGAGCCACTGGCATCTAGTAGATAGAGGCCAGGAATGCTGCTAAACACCCTGCAATATATAGGAGGGTCCCCCCAAAACAAAGGATTATCCAGCCCCAAATGTCAGTTCCTCTGAGGTTGATAAGCCCTGGTGTAGAGCCAGAGTGTTTGGGTTTGAATTCCAGCAGTACACCACACAAGCTGTGTGACCGAGGGGGAGTTACTTAATTTCTGTGTCTGTATCTCTAAAAGGAAGGTAATAGTAGTATCTACCTCATAGGATTGTTGTGAGAATTAAAATATTTAAAGTACTAAGACCAGTGCCAGTCAGATAATAAACACTTGATAAATATTAGCATTAATTACTTCATTTTAAAATTATTTCTTATTGAACGTATTCAATTAATTAAAGTTGATGAATAGTTGATAATGAGACATATATTGAAAAAGTTATCAACAGAAAATTAAACAAAGACACACAAAATCCTACTTTGACCAGAGGTGGGGCAGAGGGGGATAATGGGGGGAAAAGGGAACGGTTAAGTCAAGGAACATGTATTAAGGACCCATGAACAAGGACAATGCAGGGGAGAGGACTGAATGTCGGGGGGTAGGCAGGGCAGGGGAGAGCGAGGGGGGAAAATGGGGACAACTAACTGAACAATAAACTTTTTTTAAATGTAGTGCATGAAAATTTTGAATGAGAAAATCCTTTGCAGGCAATAATGACAGGTTGTTAAAATCTGTACTTGAAGTGTATGTACTAGTAATTTCTAAACAAGAAACTGTAAGGCTGAATATAAAGTGTGTCTGAGGTAGCGCTAATCTAAACTTAAGCTATATTAATATCTGAACTCAAACACTTATAGCCAGTTAGGTTATGATAACCATTTTATGTAACTGATCTTTTTCTTATTCTATATTACTCTTCCAGAAAGATCCTTGGGAAGTTGATTTCTTGATTGGATATCATGTACACTTGTGTATCTGTAAAGTTTTGACAAGATGTAGATTTTTTCTTTAACAAGTCTTCTAAAAATAAGCTATTTTAAAATATATAAAATGTATGGTTTTTACTTAAGCTTTAGCAAATTACATGCAGATTATTATGCATATACAGTCAACAGTAATATGGAGCATTTCCCTCCAAACAGATCAAGAATTTTAAAAAGTTTTTTTTTCAATATAGATATCTCCATAAAGAAGACTGAAGCGATGATGTTGATAATTATTATTAGTGTAGTTCCATATAATTAACAAATCTCTACCACATATATTATCACAACAGTGTTTCATAAAAATCCTGTGGGGTATGGGGCAGTATCTCTATTTTGTAGGTGAGGAAGTTGAGGTTTACAAAGATGAATTGACTTTTTCCCAAGTTATAATGCTAGTAATTATGGAATTATCATTCAAACTCAAGTGTCCTAATGAATCTGGGCTTTTATAAATGATGACGATTTCTCTGGCTTATACCTAAGCTTTCTGAAACTGGTGTAGCAGGGCATTGATATTCCCTCTCAAAATGAACTCCAATGTAATGTCAGCAGCAGAATATAGAGAGGCAACTCACTCACGTGCATTACTTGTTAATATTACACATGAATGTAATAAACACTACTTGGATAACTTTGTCATTATTATAAACCTTTTGTTATTAAACTTATAATTTGGGGTAATTTCAAATATACCAGAGTATAGAGAATGGTATATTTAAACTGCTGTACTACCCATCACCCACCTACATCAATTATCAACTCATGGTGACGTAAATTCATCTATATCCCTTCTTTCTCCCCACTGGCTTATTTTGAGGCAAATTTCAGACATGTAATTTCATTTGTACACATTCCACATACACAATTTTATTTTGCAGAAATAAATATTTTAATAATTACAACTTAAAAATACTGAAAATCTGAATAGTTTTCTAGATAGATGTTTCCACTTAGCAGCTTTTCCTGAGTTCAAAATAATCACATACAGTATGCTTTTCTCTAGGAATTTAAGGTCTAGTAAGAAACAGTCATAGAAAGTGTTTTACCTGTTCTGTGCAATCTTCTCTTATTTCTCCTTCTAAAATAAAAGATCACAACTTTAATTAACTTAAAATTTAATAAAGGACCTTAACAAAAATTGTTAACAGAATCTTTTAACGTCCTCACTAAAAAGAGAAATACTTAAAACAATCATAACTTAAATCAAAATACTAAAAACTCTAGAGAAAGGAAAAAACAAATTTAAAAATAGTAAGTACCAATTGTTCTGATACATCCATGTTTTGGCTGATATATGCACTGAAATCAAATGAGTAGACTATACCTATATTGTGCTTTCTGTTCTTCAAATGATGCCTTAAAACTTGCATGGCAACTGTTTCATCTAAGTGCCCATTCTGGTTGATGAGTGGTGGTTCCAGGGAACTGTGGCATTGTGTTGAGAAGTTTTATGAGGACTTTGTTGCTATTATTATTATACTTAATGATAAAGAATACTGTATTTGATAAGTGAATATTTGCTCTCAAAGCAGTGATATACCTGCTGACCCTGGCTTAGTACATCAAAATGATGCTTTTAAAAGAGGCATCCTTACTTAAATTAGGCTAAGAGAAAAGAAGTGTCATTGCTGCCACAATCTAATTTCTCATTATTGATGGCTATTAGGTAGACATTAATGTACATATCCTCATCCTTGAAGCAGGTAACTTCTGGTATTTATAAGTCCCAATATAGTACTTGGTGCATTCACGCATATACATTTGGCACTGTGCTTATGTTAACTTATTATTTATTTCCTTTATTTATTTAGTCTACCTTCCCAAGTAGATTATATGTTTTCTAAAACTTTTTAAAATATATTTTATTGATTATGCTATTACAGTTTTCTTAATTTTTCTCCCTTTATGCCCCCTCTGCCATTCCCCAATCCTCCAGTATTCCCTGCCCTTAGTTCATGTCCATGGGTTGTACATATAAGTTCGTTGAATTCTGTTTCTTATTCCATTTTGACCTCTCCCCATCTATTTTATGCCTACCAATTATGCTTCTTACTCCCTATACCTTTTCCTCCCTATTCCTCCCGTCTCCCTCCCCACTAAAAACCCTCCATGTGATGTCCATTTCTCTGATTCTGTTCCTCTTCTAGTTGTTTGCTTAGTTTTTGTTTTCGTTGTTTTTATTTTTTTAGGTTCATTTGTTGATAGTTGTGAGTTTGTTGTCATTTTACTGTTCATAGTTTCTTTTCTTCTTCAATTTCTTAGGTAAGCCCCTTTAACATTTCATATAAGGGCTTGGTGATGATGAACTCCTTTAACTTGACCTTATCGGGGAAGCACTTTATCTGCCCTTCCATTTTAAGTGATAGTTTTGCTGGATAGAGTAATCTTGGATATACATCCTAGCCTTTGATGACTTCAAATACTTCTTTCCAGCACCTTTTTGCCTGTAAGGTTTCTTACGAGAAATCAGCTGATAGTCTTATAGGAACTCCTGTGTAGGTAACTCTCTCCTTTTTTCTTCCTGCTTTTAAGAGTCTCTCCTTATCTTTAATCTTGGCTAATGTAATTATGATGTGTCTCGGTGTGTGCTTCCTTGGGTCCAATTTCTTTGGGACTCTCTGGGCTTCCTAGACTTCCTGGAAGTCTATTTCCTTCACCAGATTGGGGAAGTTTTCCTTCATTATTTGTTCAAATAACTTTTCAATTTCTCGTTCTTGTTCTTCTCCTTCTGGCACCCCTATAATTCAGATATTGGAATGTTTAAAGTTGTCCCAGAGGTTTCTAAGCCTCTCTTCATTTTTCTGAATTCTTGTTTCTTCATTCTGTTCTGGTTGGATGTTTATTTCTTCCATTTGTTCCAAATCATTGATTTGAGGCCTGGTTTCCTTTCTGTCACTGTTGATTTCCTGAATATTTTGCTTTATTTCACTTTGGGTATCCTTCATTTGTTCTTTCATTTTGTGACCAAGTTCAATCAGTTCTGTGAGCATTTTGATTACCAGGGCTTGAACTCTTCATCAGATAGGTTGGCTATCTCCTCTTCACTTAGCCCTCTTTCTGGAGTTATGCTCTGTTCTTTCATTTGGGCCCTATTTCTTTGTCTTGGCACACCTGTTAAGTTGTAAGGGAGCAGGGCCTTAGGTATTCACCAGGGCAGGGCAACCATCTTTGCTGCATTGTGGCACTGCCTGTGGGAGAGGAGCCAGAGACGGAACAATGCAGCTCACCTGCTGGGCTCTAGCCCCACTTTCCAACAAACCCTCATGTGAGACTGGGAGTTCTCCCACCAGGGCAACTGCCATAGTCCACAGTCAGCTCCGAGTCTCAGTTTTAGGTTCAGCCAGCCCTGCCCATATGGTCCACCACCTTGCTGTGGGTTCCCTCTGTACGCCCATTTTACTGGTCTGGTTGGTCTGGTTGACTGTTTCTTTGATTCCTTGGTTGTCGGAGTTCCATGCAGTTTGATTTTCTGGCACTTCTAGTTGTTTATTGATTTTAGATTGGTTTTTAATCTCCTTTATGTGAAGAAGTGAAGGGTTTGTACCTATACCTCCATCTTGGCCAAGACCTATTTTCTAAAACTTATCAGGCGCATTTTATTTTTCCTTGTAGTCCTAGCACCAAGAAATGCCTTGATGATGATTCTATTTAAAAAAAAAATTTAAAGATTTTATTTATTTATTTTTAGACAGAGAGGAAGGGAGGGGGAAAGAAAGGGAGAGAAACATCAATGTGTGTCTGCCTCTCATGGGCCCCTCACTGGTGACCTGGCCCGCAACCCAGGCATGTGCCTTGACTGGGAATCGAACCAGCGACCCCTTGGTTTGCAGCCCGCACTCAATCCACTGAGCTACACCAGCCAGGGCTATATGTTTATAAAAATACATGTTAGTGGTCTGTCTGTAACCCTAAACTTATATTTTGGCACATTTTTTGTATACACTGAGGTGTCTTGTTTAGCTATATAGTTTAAAATATTTCATAACATTTTAAATACAATATGGATCCCTGCTGTGAAATCTGAGTTCTAATACTTTCCTAGGACATGTGGATTTTTAAAAAATAATCGATTGGCTTTTGCATTTAAGTAGATAAAAGTTAAAATCTTACTGTAAGATGATTATTTTCTTCTAGAAGATTTCTAGGACTATAAAATTAACAATCTCAGAAACTGATTTAACATCTTGGTTGTGGGACTTCCAAACAGCTGGATTTTCTGTCAGATCTGGTTGTTTTTTGTTTTTAAATTGTTGTTTTCCCTCTTTTGGTTGTGTGAGGAGGCATAGTGTGTCTACCTACGCCTCCATCTTGGCCAGAAGTCCAACGTTGTCTTCCCAATTGTCAACAAATTATTCTTATGACTAAACAAAACTAAGACAAAACAAACTACTCTGCTTTAATTTATGTATGTTTTTAAGAGTCTTCCGTAGACCATAAAAACAGCCAGGGGTACTCTGTATAATTTTAAATAGTAATTGTTATTCCTGTAATTTTGATATTTTTGAGCTAACAACTTTACTTTTTAATTTTTTCAACAGACATCAAGTTTCACCAAGTTAGTTTTTGTTAATATTCATTGAATCCATGCCAATTTTATCATATAAAGGAAAGTTAACTTCCATAGCAAATGCATTAAAAGGTACGATTTAGATTCTCAATGGACATCTAAAGAGATTGGTATAGTGAAGTGACTGCTTCCGATTCTGGTATGTTACAGTCTTTTAAATATATACCACTTCTGCTTATTTTTCTCATAAAAGCCAGTGTTAATGCTTCATTTAGTTTATTGTCAACTATGACAATTTGCCTTAGTTTAGATGAGGGACCCATATTATGTAAAGGGCCAGATAGTATTTTAAGCTTTGAGGGCCAAGAGGGAAAATTGAAGCTACTATGTAAGTACTTATATAACAAAAGAGAAAAAACTCTACAATATTTTTAATGACAAAATTCAAATTACAATAATAATTGGGTATAATTTTTTTGTGGTGATGTGGCATAGCACTTCATTTATCTGGGGTTCAAAGTTAGTGTTCTGTCTCATCAAACTCAATTTCAGATGCTCATCTGTTAATGTTGATCTCTGATGAGATTTTATGTATTAATATTTTACCTTTCAAAATGCACTTTCAAGCAGGTAAGTGCAAATACTGATGATCAATCCATGATCATCTTATTTTATAGAATACATTAGATTCTTCTCTTGATGTTTGACTTTTAGTATGTCATTACTTTGCAGAGTAATCACTTCCAGTGGCAGGTTAGGTGAAAGGTCCTCAGTTGCAGTTGATGAATTTTGAAATACAGAAATTTCCTTAGCATTTGCATCCAGGTCTGAAAAACGCGGCTGGAATTGAGGAGAACAATTGTTCCAGTTTTCTGGGACTAGTGGTTTCCCAAGATTTGGGACTTAAAAAGCTAAAACTGGGACATTTTTTTACCCTAGCTGGAGCTTAGTTTGAGATCAGAAAATGTATCTACTTCAAAATTGTGTGGTGATATATATCTCGTTTCTTGATTTAACTTTCGACAACACAACTTGACATTACTTGTGATTCAAACATTGAAATGACTTAATTTCAGTAAAATTTCACATATAGTAACTCTTTTGCATTTCAATTTTAAGTTTAATTCATTAGGAAGCATTATGAAGTTTGCAGCCAAAACTACAAAGCCATTCAGTTAGATAATAGTTGTCAAGGTGGTTCTTAGTCAGAAAAATTTCAGTCCCAACACAGAACTTAAAAAATCACAATAAAAACATACCACAGCTGTTTTTGAACTTCTGCATTGTAGGGCAAGTCAGTATATTCAACTTCTATTTTTGACAAAAATTCATGAAACTGATGATGGGTAAGCCCATAGGAGTGTAGTTTACCTTCAAACATGATAGATTCAGTAACTCATGATAGATTCAAATATTTTTTGCAAGGTACCAGCTGAGTGAATAATGCAGTGAATAACCGTACAATGTAAACACCTCAAATTTTTACAAGCTTTGTAACTTTGTCTTTCTCTCCTCCACATATATCAACATCATCAGTTGTAACACATCCCAGCGAATTCCACTTTAGGTTACACTGAATTAGTGTTTTCTTAACCTCTTTGAGGATATTCTTCCCTAAGTTGTTTCACACAGGCTACTCATAGAGACTAATTCTTCAGTTACTCCAAACTCGGCATCAACTCCTCAAAAAAACAGCAATATCCATAACATCTGTTGACCAAAGAAAACCACTTGAAAGCATTCTTCTTTTTTTTCCTTAAATTTTGCCTTGTTTTTAAATCAACTACTAATGTTTCTTACAATGTTCTCAATTTTTGAGCAACTATACTTGCTGAAAGGCTGATAGTCTTACATAGGTTTATTTCCTCTGGACACATTTCTTCAGCTGCTATAATTAAACATGATTTAATTAACTCATCATCAGTAAATAGCTTTCCTTGTCTCACTAAGAAATGAGCCACTGAGAAACTTAGTTTAGTCATAGCCTCATGTTTAATTTTTATTTTGAGGAGTAAATACTCCAGCTTACATTTTCTAATTTTCTAATGTTTCTAACCGTTGTTTGCTCATGGGCAGCAGATATCATGATGAATTCTTTGTCTGGTAATATTGATATCTATCGGATTGTTTTGAGCATAGCTATAATGTCACTGCATAATAAACACAATGCTTTACCATCTAATTTGATAACAAAACAATCCACACTCCATTGTGCCATAAAAACATGATATCTGAAGTCCAATTTTCTTGTTTTGATACGATGAGCATGCACTAGTAATAAAATAAAAATTGTAGTGTGGCAATATGCATGGCACTTGAAATGCTGTGGGTTTATAACTGTGCTACTATAATTTGTAGGTGCCAAGCAGTCGCACAAAGTGCTATTCAGTTCTGCCACTGCAGCATGAAAACAGCCATAAACAATATGTAAAAGAATAAGTATGGCTGTGTTCAAATAAAACTTTACTTGTAAACATTGAAATTGAAGCTTTTAAACAATTGAAATTGAATGTTTAATTTTTATGTGCCGTGAAATATTGTTGTGCTATTCCCGCACATTCCCTTCTATGTGACAAGTCACTTTTCTCCCACTGCTGCGAAAATTCTCTTTGTCTTTGACTTTGGACAATTTAATTATAATGTGTTTCATGAAAATTCCTTTGTGTTCAACCTAATTGTGAACTTTTGGGCTTCAATGAATCCGGATGTCTGTTTCTTTTTTTCCTTTTTATTGATTTTATGGAGTGACACTGGTTAACAAAATTATACAGGTTTCAGATGCACAGTTCTACAACACATCACGTGTTCACTGTACTGTGTGTTTACCACCCCAAGTCGGGTCTCCGTCTTTTGACGATTATCTCCATTATACCCTCCTCCTCCTCTCCTAATGCTCCACTCCTCAGCAGTTCCCACACCGGATGTCTGGTTTCCTCCCTAGATTTGGGATGTTTCAACTAATATTTCTTGAAAAAAGTTTTTGGCCCCATTCTTTCTCTTTTCTCTTTCTGGAACTCCCATGATGCATGTATTGGTTTTTTATATCAATCCCATATGTCCCATAGATTCTTTTTCATCCTTTTTGTTGTTCAGTGCAGTCATTGTATTCTTCAGTTCCAGGGTTTTTTTTGTTTGTTTGTTTTTTTGTTTTTAATGGTTTCTATTTCTTTTGTTTACATATTGTTTTCCTGGGGTTTTTTTTGTTTGTTTTGTTTTGTTTTTAGTTGTCTACCTGTGTTCTCCTTTAACTGAGCATCTTTAAAAGATTTTTTTGGAATCTTTTGTTGAGCAATTCATGGATCTCTGTTTCCTTAGGGTTGGTTAGTAGAACTTGATCAGCTTTCTTTGGTAGTGTTATATTTATTTGCCTGATTTTTTGTGATCCTTATAGCCTTGCATTGGTGTTTGTGCATTCAAAGGAGCAGGAACCTCTTCCATTCTACAGACTGTTTTTGACATGTAAAGTTTGAGCAGGGGCAGGGGCAGGTCATGAGGCTGCTTCCAGTTTCACAGGCAGATCCTTGGTTGGCTGGCCTGTTTCTGGGGGCACTACAGGCATAGCTTTTGCCAGGTCCCCAGGTGCCTTTGACTTCTAGGGGCTACTTCTAGATCCACAGTTGACAGGATTTCTACTAGGGGTGCAGATCAGTGTGTCTTTTCTCAGGTCCCTGGGGGAATAAGACTGCCCCTGAGATCACGGTTGAGCAGTTGGAACCAGTCATAGGGTTACTTCCAGGTTCACAGTTGGGTCTACAGACAGTGGACCTATTATTAGGGTCATACATGGTGTGGTTCCCTCCAGGTCCTTAAGGGTGGTAGTATGGCCATGAATGAGTGGGACTGCAGCCATGTCCACAGGGGGGTGGGGATGCTCCTGGGTCTGCAGACAGGTGTGTATTCGTCTGGCCAGCTACCAGGATGGGGCATGCCTTGTCAGAGTGTTTTGCCTTGGTCTTGGACTCCACGGGGGTGTTGCAACTTTCTCCCTGGATTTTGAAGCTCTCACAGTGGCACTTTTATTCATGGACGGTTGTCAAATTAGTGTTTCTGTGGGGGAATGTGGGCTGGTGAATCTCATATTCTGTTATGTTGCTACTAACCATCAACATTTAACTTCGAATTTACTGCCCACCTTGTCGATACTATTAACTCTACACTTTTCTTCAAATTCAAGGGAAAACAAACTTAGAAGGAAAATGCCACACTTTTCCTACTGAGAATACCATATCGTTAAGCCATTAATGCCAAAATAATCGCTTTAAATTGTTTATCCAAGTGCCCATCCTTTATGAGAATCATTCTTCGAAATGGTGAGAACAGCTGAAGAGTTGCAGTGACAGTATTTTGAGTCCGAGTTGGGACCATATATTATACAGCTTTGTGACATACAGTGAGTAGACCTGCTTGTGAAAAAAATGTTAGTGATTGCACATGCCTGGTAGTCTACAATACTTCTTTAGAAATTCTTTTTCTCTCCTAACTGCTTCCATCAGATGCTAAAGTCGCTCTCATGTATTCTCAATAGTTCCTTCCCTAGGCTACCCAGAAGGAAAAATTGATATAAAGTCTATTCATGCTACATGCTTCTCTTGGCCTTCTCTGTATCTTCCTTTCTTCTGAATTTTGCATTCCTAAGTATCAAAGATTTAGTTCAGCAGAATTGGTGCATGATCAGAGGGAAAAGTAAAAAAAATGAGTAGGCCAACCTTCGAGTCATCATTAGGGGACAATGGAAAGAGGCAAGTGAGAACTTTCAAATATTAACCTTTTTGTCCCTTCACAGGGACATCTGTGTGTTCATCTGTGTGTTCTTTGTGCTTTTTATTTCCATAAATTCCTATGCAATTTCTTTTGCATGTTGAAATTGTACTTCGAAGGCCACCATCTTCAGATCTTCATCTGAAGATCTTGACTGGAGATGATTGCTTTGTGACTTTGTCATTTTGTCACTTTTTTGTACCAGTTTTAAGGAGTATATTTCATGGCTGCCTCATATTAATAGTATTTACTAAGTACACTTCTTTCTTACTGAATTAGGCAAAAATTATTCTATTTTTCTTAATGACCTTTGGAGCCTGATTTCTTAAAGTGTAATGTCCAGGCCGGGAGCATATACATCACTTGAGAGCTTATAGAAATTTAGAATCATGGGCTGCACCCAGACTTATTGAGTGAGAATCAATGTTTTAACAAGATTCCCACATTTGTTTGTGTGCTCAAGGACTTAAAAAGTCCTCGTTATAAGCGGGTAACTTGATATTTTACATTATACCAACCAAGATCAGTTTTATAGCACAACAACTAGAAATGCCCAGGGCTTTCTTATTTTTATTCACTTACTGAAAGCTCTTGCCAGGTATAATGTTGTTTTTCTGTTATACTTTGAATACTTTGGGTACCATGGATACCATTACCTTTTTTAATACAGGCCTTACCCATCAGAGATTCAGCACAGGAGTCTTTTTCAGGTTCACTCCTTCTGTTAAATACTTGTCTGCTGTGTAAGGGTTTTTTAAATTGGGAAATGATAAAAAAATTATATGGTTAAGTATGTTATAGAGTTTTAAGTATTAAATATTTTCAAACTCCTGAGGTTTTAAAAAATGTAATTAAAAATTTCCTTACAACGTTTCAACAATGTAATCACTTAAATATCATAATGTTAAAAAACATTGAAAACTGATTTTAATTTTCCCACAATCAAATATTTCATAGGACATTTTGAAGAGCATTAAATCCAACTTTAATATACAAGTAAAATATTTTACACATACAATTTTCAAGAATGTCATATAGTTTGAATCATACATTATAAATGTTTGTAACTGGTTTCTGTCACTCAGTATAATGCCCTGATATTCATCCAAGATGTTACATGTATCAATAGGTTGTTACTTTTTTTAATCTGTGGACTTTTTTTAAAATCCTCATCCCAGGATATGTTCATTGATTTTAGAGAGAGAGGAAGAGGGAGAGAGAAAGGGAGGGAAACACTGATGTGAGAGAGGAAAAATCAATTGGTTGTCTCTCATACGTGCTCCAGCCGGGGATCAAACCCTTCACCTTTTGGTGTCCGGGACAATGCTCCAGCCAACTGAGCCACCAGGCCAGGGCAATAGTTTGTTACTTTTTATTGCTTTTTATTGTATAGGTGTACCAGTTTGTTTATTCACCTGTTGAAGGATATTTATTTTCCCAGGTTTTGGCAATTGGAATAAAATGGATATAAACATTCAAGTACAGGGTTTTGTGTGACATGCATTTTCATTTCTGTAGGGAAAATACTCAAGAATAGCATTGCTGGATTATATGATAAATGTATGTTTAACATTGTAGACAACTGTTAAACTGTTTCCCAGAGGGCTGTACCATTTTGTAGTCTCACCAGCAACACATGAGAGTCCTCGTTGCTCTGCATCCTAACCCATGCTTGATATTGTCAGTAAGTTTTTATTATAGACATTCTAATAGGTTTGCAGGGATATCTCATTATGGTTTTAATGTTGCATTTCCCTCATGGCTAATATGGTGAATATTTTTTCATGTGCTTATTTGCCATGCATATATCTACTTATTAAAGTGACTGTTCAAGTTAAGTTGTTTGCCCATCTTGAGTTTTTCTAATTACTGAGTTTTCAGAGTTCTTTATATATTCTGGATGCAAACAGTTTATCTGTTACTTGATTTTCACCTGTTTTTTCTAGCATGTAGTTTGCCTTTCTTTTCATGCTCTAAACAGTGTCCTTTGAAGATCAAAGGTTGATAAAGTCCATCTTAGCAGTTTTTAGTGTCAGATGTGAGAATTCTTTGACTAATTCCAGATTATAAAGATTTACTCCTGTTTTTTCTAAAAGTTTTATAGTTTTAAATTTTATATTTAGATCTATGATCTATTTTAAGTTAATTTTTGAATAAGGTGTTAGGTTTAGTTTAGGGCTCAATGTTTTTATACTTAGATGTCCAGTTGTTCTAGTACCATTTGTTGAAGAATATAGTTTCTCCATTGAATTGCCTTTGTACTTTTATCAAAACTCAGTTGGGCATATCTGTATGGATATATTTCTGAGCTCTCTATTCTGTTTCATTAATCTATGTGTCTGTCCTTTTGCCGATGCCACAATTTCATGATTAGTATAGCCTGATAGTAGGGAATTATAAACCACAGTTCATGGGCCAAACCCAGCCCATGCCTGTTTTTGTATTGAAATAGACCTCCATCCATTCATTTACACATTGTCTATGACTGCTTTCTTGGTACATAGGCAGACTTAAGTAGCTATGACAGGGACTATACGACCTGCAAAACTCAAAACATTTGTTAAAAGGCCCTTCACAGAAAATGGTTACTGACTCTTGCTTCAGAAAGAGTCTAAGATCATGCATGATTCCTCCAACAATATTTCCCTTTTTAAAATATTTTCTGTCTTTCTATATAAATTTAGGATCAGACAGTCTACATCTATAAAAAAATTCTGCACTATTGATTAGACTTGTTTTAAATCTTTAGATCATCAGAAGACAGGTGACATCTTTACTATGCCAAGTCTTCCAATTCATAAACATGATATGTATCTCCATTTATTTTGGTTTTCTTTGATTAAACAGTGTTTATAGTTCTTGGCATACAAATTTTGTACATGTTTTGGCAGATTTTTACCTAAGCATTTCATTTATTTTGGAAATATTGCAAAATTAAAATTTTTCATTTCCAACTGTACATGACTAGTATATAGAAATACAATTCAGTTTTGTGTGTTGGCTGTATATCCTGTGCCTTCCTAACCTCGCTTATTAGTTGTATGAGGTTTTTGTAGATTCCATGGGATTTTCATGGAGACAATCATGCAGTGTGCAAGGATGGTTTTACTTTTTCTTGACCAAGCTGTATGTTTCTTCTTTCTTTTTGTTGACTTATTGTACTGGCTAAGACTTTTCAGCTCAAGGCTGTGTAACAGTGGTGAGAGAAGACATCTTTGTTGTGTGCCCTGCCATGTGCCCAGCATTACTGGGAAAACACTGAGTCTTCCTCTACCAAGTACAATGTTAGCGCTAGTATTTTCTTTCTTTCTTTCTTTCTTCTTTTTGTAGCTGCTCTTTGAAGATTTAGGAAGTTCCTTGCTATTTCTACTTTTCTGAGTTTTTATATTAAAAATGTATTTATTTTGGGGGGGATATTTTTACTGGTTATACTATTACAGTCATCCCAATTTTTTTATCCTCTTTATTCTACTCTGCCCTGTACCCCGCCCAGCCTCCAGCATCCCTGACCCCCCTTAGTTCATGTCCGTGGGTTTGTACATGTAAGTTCTTAGGCTTCTCCATTTCCTATATTGTTCTTAACATCCCCCTGTCTATTTTGTGCCTACCTATTATGCTTCTTACTCCCTGTACCTTTTCCCCCATTCTCCCCTTCTCCTCCCCACTGATAACCCTCCATTTGATCTGCATTTCTGTGATTCTATTCCTGTTGGCTTAGTTTTTGTTTTTGTTTTTATGTTAGTTGTTGGCTTAGTTTTTTTTTTTTTATATTCAGTTGTTGATAGTTGTGAGTTTGTTGTCATTTTACTGTTCATAGTTTTTGATCATCTATTTCTTAGATAAGTCCCTTTAACATTTCATATAATAAGGGCCGGGTAATGATGAACTCGTTTAACTTGACCTTCTCTGGGAAGCACTTTATCTGTCTTTCCATTCTAAAAAGATAGCTTTGCTGGATAATCTTGGATGTAGGTCCTTGCCTTTCATGACTTTGAATACTTCTTTCCAGCCCCTTCTTGTCTGCAAGGTTTCTTCTGAGAAATCAACTGATAGTCTTATGGGAACTCCTTTGTAGGTAACTGTCTCCTTTTGTCTTGCTGCTTTTAAGATTCTGTCCTTATCTTTAATCTTGGGTAACTTAATTATGAGGTGTCTTGGTGTGTTCCTCCTTGGGTCCATGTCACATGAAATCCACTAATAAAGGATAAGGATTTCAAAATCTGTAATATTAATAAGGCTTTGTACATGAAATTATGCTTTCATGTTTTTCATTGGGCTTAGTTAATAAAAAGAATACAGTGGACTTCTGGTCAAGATGGTGGCATAGATATACACAGCTGACCTCCTTGCACAACCACATCAAAATTACACATAAAATATAGAACATCATCACTTAGAACCTTTATAAATCAAGTTGAATGGAAGTCTGACAACTACAGAATTAAAGAAACCCCATCCATCCAGACAAGTAGGAGGGGCAGGGACATGGAATGGGCTTGTCTCACATCCATGTGTAGTGGATAAAAATTCAGGAGGGATATCTTGGAAGCAAGGAGTCCCGGTCCCATACCAGGACCCCAGCTCGGTGTTACATTGCCAGGAATATAAGTCCCCATAACTTCTGGCTACAAAAACCAGTGGTGGTTGAGTCAGAAGAAAAATTCTGGAGTTTCAAGCAGTTCCCCTTAAAGAACCCACTCATGGACTTACTCAGACTCACTCCCTCTGAGATCCAGCACTGGATAGCAGCTTGAAAGGCACCAATGGCATACTGGGAGGAATTGAAGTATCTGGCACCAAGGTGGGAGCTAGGGGATAGCTCTCTCCCAGACAGAAAGGCAGGTAGAGGCAATTGCCCCTTTTCTGAGCCCTCCTCCCACAGAGCTGCAGAGCTAGCAGGCAGGAACCATATTTGAAACTTCGTCACCCTGGCTAACACTGTTTGCCCCACCCTGGAGATCCCCTGAGACTCTGTCATATCCATCTTACGGGCCCACTAAAACTGTTAACTGTGACTTTTCCATATGAATGCCTGGTCTTGGCTCATGGTTCACAACTTCTAAATCCTATCAAACAAGCAACAGCTGGCCTCAGTAAGCCCCCACTCCCTATACCTCTTGCTAAGTGGCCCTAGGCCGGGCACTAACAGCAGCCATCCTACAATCACACCTTGGCTTTGCCTGGGAATCTCCAAGGCCAGCACAAGTAGTAGTCATTGCAGATTGCTTTATAGCTCATGCATGGTCGCCTTCAGCAGAACACAGGAGGGGGCTGACCTTGGCCTGCACCACCCTGGAAAACCCAGAGCCTGAGCACCCAGTGGATAGCTATAGATTACACTGGAGCACAACCACCCTGCCCCTGCACAGCTGATCCTTCACAGAGGGTGGAGGTTGGTATTGGCAGTGGCCACAGTCAGTCCTTGCAGCTGACTGGCCTGGGAAATTCTGTCCCATTGACCTGCCAATAGCAATCAAGGCTCAACTACAAGGGGAGGGTATACTCAACCCACACGAAGAGAGCACCTCAAGTACCCAGCTTGGGTGATAGGGGAGGCTGTGCCACTGGACCCAACAGTACACCTACTACATTAGGCCATGCTGCCAAGACAGGGAGTCATAGCAGCTCTACCTAATACAAAGAAACAAACACAGGGAGGCTGCCAAAATAAGAAGACAAAAAAACAGGGCCCAGATGAGAAAACAAATCATAACTCCAGAAAAAGAACTGAACAGAATGGAGGTAAGCACTCTATCAGATGCAGAGTTCAAAACACTGGATATAAGGATGCTCAAGGAAGTTAGTGAAGACCTCAACAGCATAAAAAAGATCCAGTCAGAAATGAAGGATACACTAATTGAAATAAAGAATAATTTAGAGGGAAACAACAGCAGAGTGGATGAAGCCAAGAGTCAAATCAATGATTTGGAATATAAGGAAGCAAAAAAAAAAAAAAATCAGAAGAAGAAGAAGAAAAAAGAATAAAAAAAATACAAGGATAGAATAAGCAGTCTCTGGGACAACTTCAAGTGTTCGAACATTTGCATCATAAGGGTGCCAGAAGGAGAAGAGAAGGTGTAAGAAACTGGGAATCTATTGGAAAAAAATAATGAAAAGAACTTCCCCAATTCGGTGAGGGAAATAGACATGCAAGTCCCGGAAGCACAGAGTCCTAAAAGAGATGGATGCTAAGAGGCCCACCCTAAGACACATCATAATTAAAATGTCAAAGGTTAAAGATACAGGGAGAATCTTAAAAGCAGCAAGAGAAAAGCAGTTAGTTGCCTTCAGGGGAGTTCCCATAAGACTGTCAGCTGATTTCTCAAAAGACATGTTTCAGGCTAGAAGGGTTTGGAAAGAAATATTCAAAGTCATGAAAAGCATGGACCTACAGCCAAGATTGCTCTACCCAGCCAAAATATCATTTAGAACCTAATGGCATGACTTCCAGTCAAGATGGAGGCATAGGAAGACATGTTTCACTTCCTCTCACAATCACAAGAGGCATTACAACTAAACTCTAAACAAAAAACATCTAGAAGTGCCAGAAAATCAAATTGCATGGAAGTCTGACAACCAAGGATTTAAACTTGCCACATTCATCCAGATGAGTAGGACGGCAGAGACAGGGATCTAGGGCAGAGAGGACATGGTGTGTCACAGAGAGGTGGTGACATCAGAACAGGCAGTCCCACATTCATGTGTAATGGATAAAAATCAGGAGGGATACATTGGGAACGAGTGATCCCAGCCCTAGGCCAGACTGTGCAGCCCAGGGTTCTAGCACCAGGAACATAAAGTCTCACAACTTCTGGCTGTAACCACCAGTTGGAGTTGGGGTGGCTGAAGAAACTGCCAGTTTCTCAGGAGAGTCCCATTTAAGGGCCTGCATGATCCTAGAACATATGCAAACCCACCCACTCTGGGAATTATCACCAGGACATAAGCTAGATGGGCACCAGTTGCATGTGGGAAGTGGGTGAAGTGACTGGAAACAGGGAGAGTGCTGGGCAAGCCTCCAGAGACCAGGCAGTGACATTGCCCCTGTCCCCTTTCCCCCCACACAGTATCACAAAGCAGTGAAGCAGGTTGCCTTGCCCTGGTGAATACCTAAGGCCCTGCCCCTTACAACTTACAGGTGCGCTAAGACAGGGAGTCAAAGCAACTCTACCTGATACATAGCAACAAACACAGGGAGGCTGCCCAGCTGAGGAGAAAAACAAATGAAAAAACAGAACAAAACCCCAGAAAAAGAACTAAGTGAAATGGAGATAGTCAATTTTTGAGATGGAGAGTTCAAAACACTGGTGATAAGGATGCTCAGAGAAATCATCGAGTACAGAAAAAATGTAAGTGAAGAAACGAAGGCTACGGTAAGTGAAATAAGGAAAAATCCGCAGGGAATCAGCAGTGAAGGGAAGGAAGTCAGGACTTAAATCAACGATTTGGAACACAAGGAAGAAATAAACACTCAACCAGAACACAATGAAGAAACAAGAATTCAAAAAAATGAGGAGAGTATATGAAGACTCCGGGACATCTCCAAATGTACCAACATCCAAATTACAGAGGTGCCAGAAGAAGAGAAAGAGCAAGAAATTGAAAACTTACTTGAAAAAATAATGAAAGAAAACTTCCCCAATCTGGTGAAGGAAATAGACATACAAGTACAGGAAGCACAGAGAGTCATAAGCAAGTTGGACTGAAAGAGGACCCCACAAAGACACATCACAATTAAAATGCCAAAGCTTAAAGACAATCTTAAAAGCAGCAAGAGAAAAGAAGAGAGTTACCTACAAAGGAGTTCCCATAAGACTGTCAGCTGATTTCTCAAAAGAAATTTTGCAGGCAAGAAGGGACTGGAAAGAAGTATTCAAAGTGATTAAAAGCAGGGACCTACAACCTAGATTACTCTAACCAGCAAAGCTATCTTTTTAGAATGAAAAGACAGATAAAGTGCTTCCCAGAGAAGGCAAAGTTAAAAGAATTCATCATCACCAAGCTATTATTACATGAAATATTAAAGGAACTTCTTTAAGAAAAAGATCAAAACTATGAACAGTAAAATGACAATAAACTCACAACTACCCACAACTGAATCTAAAAAACAAAAACAGAAACACACTAAGCAAACAACCAGAACAAGAACAGAATCATAGACATGGAGAAGATTTGGAGGGTTATCTGCTGGGAGGGGGAAGGGGAAGAATGGGGGAAAAGGTACAGGGATTTAGAAACATAATTGGTGGGTACAAAATAGACAGGAGGATGTTAAGAAAAGTATAAGAAATGGAGAAGCCTCAGAACTTTTATGTACAACCCATGGACATGAACTAAGGAATTGGGGGATTGCTGGAGGGAAGGTGGGTACCAGGTGGAAGGAGACAAAAGGCATAAAACTGGGACAATTGTAGTAGCATAATCATAAAATATACTTAAAAAGAATTTAAGGGCAAATAAACAGCTTCTGAGAGAAGAAAAAACTTAAAAGAGTTCATCATCACCAAACCTTAATTATATGAAATGTAAAATGACTCATTTCAGAAAAAGAAGATCAAAACTGTGAACAATAAAAAGGCAGTAAATATGTATCTTATCAACAAGTGAGCCTAAAAAACAAACCAAGCAAACAAGAACATAGACAAAATCATGGATACAGAGTGTTTCGATGGTTGCCAGATGGGAGGAGATCTGGGGGAATGGGTGAAGAGGTGAGGGGATTAAGAGGTACAAGTATGTAGTTACAGAATAACCATAGGGATATAAAGTACAGTAGAGGAAATGGAGTAGCCACAGAACCCTACTACACGTGACCCATGGACAGGAACGATGATGGGGGGATTGCCTGAGGGAGTAGGGGTTTCCGGGTGGAGGGGGCAAAGGGTGAAAAATTGGGACAACTGTAATAATATAATAAATAAAATATAATTAAAAATAAGCCCACACCAAAACACTGACACTTAGAATATACAAATTTTGGAGTTTGGAATTTTCTAAGGTTTTTGCTTTTCTAGTTCTAATACTATAGAACTTCTATTCCATAAAAGAGCTATGAGTCTGTAAAGGAGCTCATTTCCTCAGACTTTTTCTTGAGACATATTCAGGCTACAGTAAAATGTAACTTCTCTTTCACAATAAGCTTTATTTAGTGGGTCAGAAGACAAAAATAAGAAAATTCATAGAGACCAGATGAGGCTTGAGAGAAAATGGAAATACTCTTTTTGTTCTTCAGCTCCCATGATCTTAGATTATCTTGATCAGCTTTCTCCAACATAACTAGAGATTCAGTAAAAACTTGTGAACATCTTTAGGCTGTCAAATTGCTGATACTGTTAAATTTTTTTTTTACCATTTATTTATTGTTTGTTTTAAAAGAGCTTAAGATTGTCCTCTTTGGTAATACTGTATGTTTAAGATTGGCTATTTTTTTTTCTTTTTTAGTCAAATACTGAGGCTTAGAAAAAGATGTCTCTACTTAGTGTCTAGTTTTTATAGGCAGCAAACGTAATACACCTAAGTGGGGGTAATATGAAATTAACCAGTTCTAATATACATTGTTATCTTAAGAGCTGTACACATTGGAAATGTTCAGTACACTCCACATTTATTTCAGTTTAAGATGCAGAAATGAATTTCCTAGACATATGCCATATGTTCTCCTCTTATGCCAAGTTAACAAGAATTACAAGACTGAGATGAATAAACAAGGTCAACTTAGGCTGAGCCAAATTAGACAACAGAATAATTGTCAGATTTTTTGTTGGCTGGGACAGTAGTTTTGAGCCAATCTTCATGAATTCTAGTCTGTAATTTTTTTCTCCTAAGTCTAAATATAGACCTACCAGGCATTCTGTTGATTTATTTTTTTGTAAACACTGAAAAATTTCATAAGTTATATTGTTTAGAGGTACATATAAGGGTTCTAAATGGATAGGTATTTTTTATTCTAACTTAAAGGGAAATGACTTAGATATGAATCAAATAATATTAAGCCCAAATTTAGTAACTTTTTTTTTCCCAAAGGTTTTATTTATTTATTTTTAGAGAGAGGAGAAGAGAGGGAGAAAGAGCAATGTACGGTTGCCTCTCACATGGCCCTCATTGGGGACCTGGCCTGCAACCCAGGCATGTGCCCCGACTGGGAATCAAACTGGGACCCTCTGGTTCCCCAGCCGGGCCAAATTTAGTAACTTTTAACAGGATAGTATTTAATTTGGAGCTTCTGAGGTATGAATTCAGCTATACTAACAGGAAACTAAACACTATTATTAATTTATGATAGTAGATATTTAAGTAAATTTGCTACAAATAGAAGGTTTACTTGCTTTGCAATAAAGGTTGTAAACCTTGAAGAGAATAATTTAATACGAATAGGAAAATGGAGGCAATCAGTTTTACTAATTTGAAATGTAATAACTTATTTAGGGCAATACCAAATCTAAAGTTAAGTATATTTACCTTAGTCCTAGGATCATTTATTTTATTTATCAGTCCCATTCTCACACTGTATGGGTTTTGTTTTGTTTTTTCCCTTCTAAAGTGATTTTTCTTTGAGTTGCATAACTTTTTTAAGTTGCTAGGTCAAAAATATGAAAAACCACCCATTTGAATGGTGGTAGTCAGTCTTCTGCCACATCAAAATATGAAAACCGACTATTTGAGTAATACTATTAATGACATAGAAAGCAGAAAGCCTCGAGTTTATTCACATAATGGTGATTTTTCTTAAAGCCTTCATTTATACCCTAGATTATATAATTGCTTTAAACTTGGAAGTGCCTGATTCTTTTATATATCTAAAATGTCTACATAGTGCCAGTTATATGTTCTTTTCTTCTTCTTTTTTTAAGAGGAGAGAAACATCAATGTGTGAGAGATAATTGATTAGTTGCCTCTCACATGCCCCCAACCAGAGACCTGGCCTGCTGCGTAGGCATGCGCCCTGACTGGGAATCGAATGGGTCACCCTTTGGTTCTCAGGCCAGCACTCAGTCCACTGAGCCACATCAGCCAGGGCCAACTGTATATTCTTGTATTATAAAAATATTTCTTTTATTTACTTAATAAATGTTTATTAAGCTTCTGTTACATACCAGATACTTTTCTAAGTCCTGGGAGGTGGCAGCAGTGAATAATAAAATCAAATGACAAACATCTCTACCCTCAGATGGTTTACATTCTAGTAAGTTTGTTTATAAACTCAAGTGCAGTGCAGTTTATTCGAAACCAGTTTTCAGTTGTTTTCTGCATTATATTTAGTTCAGGTTAATTCAGTTTATAAATTTTCTCATGGGCTACTCGGAAATTAAAATTTCATTTGGTGATTTGTAAGCATTTGAAGGATGTAAATCCTTGGGAAGAATTTAAAATTAAAAGGACATTTTATAGATAGAGTAGGCTGATATTTTATGGTTCATTCACTCATTGATTGATAGAGTATTTGCTGAATGCTCCACAGTGAGCAGAAGCAGACACACCCTTAACTACTGGTGAGTGGGCCTAGGCTTCCGGCTGTGCTGCCATCCTAGTTTCTTCTCCTTCTTCCAGAGGCCGAGATGTTACTGAATTACTATACTCTTTCTTTTTTGTTGTCTTTAAAGTTGCTTTGTCTATTGAAAGAGAAACCCTTTCAACAAAAGAAGTTCTCTTTTAAGAATTACTTAAAGAATTTAAGTAATTTTTTTAACTTAAAACAAAAGCTTTAAGTATCTTTGCGGAGCTAAACTTCTGTAAGTGCAGTTCTGATGTTCAAAGTTAGCCCTGAGCCCCAACATTCCGATGGTGAGGTGAGAAAACAGACCACACACCAGAACTTCCCCTGATACCAAGTCAGCCCAGTCATTCAAAATGATCTATTAAAAATACAGACCACATCCTAGCACTTTGTATGAGTTTTCCCTTGCTGTCATAACAAATCACAAATTTAGTGGTTTAAACACGGTGCATTTTCCTTTCTGGAACTGCTAGAGGCTGCCTGCGTTCCTTGGCTCATGGCTCCCTTCCTCCATTTTCAAAATTAGCAAGGGCAGCTCGAGTCTTCCTCACAGTGAATCTGACGCTGACTCTTCTGTTTCCCTCTTCCACATTTAAAGACTCTCTTCCACATTTAAGGATTACATCAGGGCCATCTGGATAATCCAAGATAATCTCCCTATTTTAAAATCAAATGACTAGCAACCTTAATTCCATCTGCTGCCTTAATTCCTCTTTGCCATGTAATATATATTCACAAATTCTGGGTATTAGGATGTGGATATGTTTGGGAGGCCATTACTCTGTCTACTACACACTCTGATATCTTATAGTGGTTTCTCACTGTATACACTAGCATGACCCACAGAGGCCCTAAGAAATTTATCCTAATTCATTTGCCTTTACAATTTAGCTGTTTCTCGGACCTCCCAAACTTGTTCCCACTCCAGGGTCTTTGCATGTGCAATTTCCTCTCCCTGGAATGCTCTGTCAGTTCTCCACGTCTTCATATAGATAACTCCTTGTCACTCAGGTCTTGACTCAAATATTTCCTTCTCAGCGATGATTTCTCTGATCACCAATTCAGTTTTTTTTCTTAGTACTTACCATTAATGGATGACTTTTGCTTATGTATTTTTGCTTGTTTCCTATCTACATCATTCTCCTTCCTCCCCACACAGACCTGTGTGTGAACTGCAAGAGAGCAGTGGACCTGCTGTATGCCAACTACACACCAAGTATTGTGGTAGAATTTGGAGATATTATAATGTCTGTGACAGTCATGGCAGCCCCTGCCTTCATGGAGTGTACAGGTTTTAATGAGGAAGCATATGTTAATCTAATTATCAACCAAGAGAATCAAATTACAAATATGACAGTGTTGGCGTGTCTTTAATACCTGGCAGGACTCATTTTCTCTCTCATAGTTTTTAAAAAGTGTTTTCCTGGATATTTCCATATAGTTGTTGTTCTATGTAAACTTGAATATCAACTGTCTAACTCCATTAAAAATATGTTGGTATTTTATTGGGATTACATTAAATTTATAAGTTAATATAGGGAGCAATGATATCTTGATAACTTTGGGTGATCCTTTTCAAAAACAAGGGAATATCTTTCCATTTATTCAAGGCTATATTTATATCTTTTAGAGTTTTAAAAAATTTCCCTCATGTAGATTTTGCATATTTGTCGTTCAGTTTATTTCTAAGTATTTAATCTTTGCTGATATTGTAAATAGAACCATAAGTGGGGTTTTCCTCTACCATTATGTCCTCTAACTGATTGCTGTTTCTGTATATGAGGGCTTTTGATTCCTGTATGTTAATTTTATATCCTTCTGTCTTACTGAATTTTTAAAATATCTGACTTTGTCTTATCATTAATTCCTTAGGGCTTTTCAGTTATATCATCATATCATTGCAAATAGAGATAGTTTTATTTCCTTACCAATTCTTATGCCTTTAGTTCAAGGATCAGCAAAGTTTTTTTTATAAAGGGCCAGATAGTATTTTAGGCTTTGAAGGTCATATATAGTCTCAAATACCAAACTAGAGACAATAAATGAATGGGATGGCTATGTTCCAATAAAACTTTGTCTATAAGAACAGGCAGCAGGTTTGGATTTGGCTTATGGGCCATAGTTTGCCAACACTGGCTATAGTTGATTTATCTAGTTGTATTGCTTAATCCTGCCAATACAACGTCAAACAGTTGCAAAGATATTGGGCATTCTTACCTTGTTTCTTATCTTAGTGGAAATGCCCTTTGTCATTCCCCATTAAATAAGATATTGGCATTAGAACTAAGTTGTATATATAGGGATGGACAAAAGTAGGTTTACAGTTGTATTATTATTTATTAATTATGGATTTTTCCATATGAAAAACTGTAAACCTACACTTGCCCACCCCTGTAAATTCTTGTAAGACTGTATCCCCCAAATTGTATTTTCTTGAGGGTTTTTTTTGTTTGTTTTTTGTTTGTTTGTTTTTTTTTCAATTTTGGGTTTTTTTTTATTTTTTATTTTTTTAATTATTTTATTGTTGTTCAGTTACAGTTGTCCGCATTTACCCTCCCCCCACCCCACCCCAGGCAAACCCACCTCCCTCCCTTGCTTATCCCCTCCCCCTTGGTTTTGTCCATGTGTCCTTTATAGCAGTTCCTGAATACCCTTGTCCCCCTTCTCCCCTTCCCCCTCCCCTCTGGTTACTGCCAGAATGTTCTAAACTTCAATGTCTCTGGTTCTATTTTGTTTCACTGGTTGTATTTTGCTTGCTTACCTCAGAAGCGTCTGGCTGTGACTGATCTGAATTCCCCGGTAGCTGCTCTGGCCTCGGTGCCTTCGCTCCTGAGTCCTCATACAAAACTTTTTAACATTTCATATAGTAGAGGCTGCATGATGATGTACTCCTTGAACTTGACCTTATCTGAGAAGCACTTTATCTGCCCTTCCATT
>PVJI01021650.1:0-26691 GCA_004026765.1 Micronycteris hirsuta
GAGGCCCTCCACCAGCACCTGATGGGCGGGGTCCAGACTTGTGAGGGCTGCTGTAGCCACTTGACTTATCAGCTGCCTGTGTCTGCGTGTCCCCCAGGGGCCCCTCCCCACAGGGACGGCAGCTGCCCAGGTCCCGGCATGTCTTCGTCCCCACGCTCTCCCTTCGCTGTCGAGCCCCCTCAGCCCGACTCGCCGAGGCGGGACTCCCCCTCCCCGAGGCCATCCACAAGTGCCGCCAGGGCCTCAGGCCCCTTTCTGCCACCCTGAGCGCCACTGCGTGTGCCTTGGAGGGGACAGCCCAAACCCCAACGCCACCAGAGCACCTGTGTTTAGAAGGTTGCTTTAGTGCAGGGTCCTGCTCCTGGGGGTGAGGGTCTGGTAGCACCATGTCCCTGACGTGAAAGCCGACACAGCTGTGTCGTGGGACAGGGGGAGCGGGGCACTGACTGGGCAGCTCTTAGTGCACTTGCCGTTCCCGCAGCCCAGGGGGGCTTCCTGCAGCCTGTGACCCAGGGCACCGGGTGCGGGCGACACCCAGGCCTGCAGGGGTGGGCAGGGGCCTCGTCGTCACTGTCACCCCGTCACGGCACGTGCAGGCCTGAGGGAGGAAGAAAGTTCTGTGTCCCTGTTTGGAGCAGAAATTCTGAGAGCAGCCTGATCGGGTGGCCCTGGGTCTCCGCAGAGCCTGCCACCAGGGGGCGCAGGAGGACTGGCTGAGCCGGCACCTGCGGCAGGTGCGTGAGCGGAGGACAGTGTTTGGAGGAACGGCACCGCTCCGGGAGATCGGGAAGGCTGCGGACATGGAGATTGTGAGTGCTGGTCAGCTCTGCTGCAGACTAGGTGGTGTCCCTGAAAACGGGAGGGAGCTCGCCGCACCTGTCAGAGCTGGTGCTTTCTAAAATTGTGGATGGGGGGCCTTCCTAGGCCTTACCGTGGGGCTCGGTCCCAGAAGGACGCTTGTTCAGGGGAGAGGAGCCCGTCTATGCCACATGTGTGCTCTCAGAGCTCCGAGCCGGCTGAGGGGCCTAGCCGCAGGTTCGCCTGCGCCCGTGGGAACGGGGCGGGGCGTGTACGTGGGGTCCTCAGCCAAACATTTGCACCAGCAGGGCTTATGGAGCCCAGGGCTGCCGCTGCGCAGGGTCCGACCAGGGTCGCAGCCAGGCCCGGCGGACTGGAGCACCTGGAATCTGTGTAGGACCATTAGCCCCTCTCCACCCAGCCGCCGGCGGCGTCCGTCCTTCCACAGAGACTAGTAAGCACCTACTGTGTCCCGCCTGTCTCGAATGACGCTCGGGCAGCCACCTGGCCCGTGAAAGGAGCCACTGCCCTCCCCCTGAGTGACCAGGCCCTGAGGACATCGCCAAGGCTGACCCCGGAAGCCTCTGTGCCTCGATTCTCAAAAACCTGCCCACACGCTGTCCCAGACCAGCCTGGCCCCTGGGGCTGTTCTGCAGGCAGGCCAGTGCTGGGCTGCACCAAGTTTGTCCCCAGAGCCAGTGGCACTGTCCCCACAACCAGTCAGGGGGCTCCATTGCGTGTCCTTGCTGTCCTGAGGCCTGAGCAGGGTCTGAGCCACTTCACAGAGACGCTGCCCTCTCTGACCCCCCCCCCCCAGCCTGCCTGCCCTGCCCAGGGAACCCTGTGCCGTCAGGCGCGCCGTCACTGTCCCCGTGTCGTTTGCTTCATGGCCTCGTCCTCCGCTCCCCAGGCCCCACCTCTTGGGGCTTCCAAATGTGCGCCTGGCCCACTGCCTCTGGCTCAGACGCCAGAGTCTGTCTGTGTGGTGAGCAGCCCTGTGCGCACAGACTCGATAACCTACTCGAAACGGACCAAATCCGTTAAAGACGCCACCTGCCAAGACTCACGAGAACAGATTGGAGTCGGCTGGTGTCTATTAAAGAAATGAATTGATGACGTTGAATAGGTTCATGGGTGGTTTGAATTCTGCAAGATATTTAAGGAAGACATCACATAACTAACTCCCTACATTCTCTCCGGAGGATGGAGCTTAGGGGACACTTGGTAACTCCTGTGAGGCCAGCACGACCCCAACACCAAACCCAGATGAAGATGTCACACGAGAGGCACCTACAGACCAATCTCTCGTGGCCATAGATGCAAAATCCTGACCGAAATGTGAGCAGACCCAGCCCCGCGGTGTGCAAGAAGTGTTCTCCACGGTGACCGGTGGGAGCTGTCCTGGATGTGCGAGGCTCCGGCTCCACAGTCAGTGTACGTGACGTGCACACCCACAGGCTGAAGAAGAGGAGTCCCGTGACCCTGTAATAGAAGCAGGGAAAGCAAATGACAAAATCCACCGTCTGTTCATTAAAACTCTCAGCAAACTAGGCTCAGAGGGGACTTCCTGAACTTGACCAAGAACATCTGCAAATGCTACAGCTGACGTCACACTCTGGCGAGACACCAGATGCTCCCCACCCCGGTCAGGAACAAGGGCGAGCCCCTCGCCGTCCTCCGCAGTCGGACGGGAGGCCCCATCGCAGTGACACAGGTGGGGAGAAGACGTCCCGCTGAAGGGGGAAGAGAAGGAACTCTGTCCTCAGCAGACGTCACTGTCCAGGCAGACGGTCCCAACCCATCGACCGAGAAGCAGTGACTAGTCAGCATTATAGTAGGGTCTCAAGGTACAAGGTCAGTACCCCCAAATTAGTCATTTATGGTACACTGCAATGGATGAGTGGAATTTGACATTAAAAACACAACAGTTTGCATAAGCACCCAAAAACTGGTGCCAGGCATAAATTTAATAAAATGTGTGTGAGATCTGTGTGAGGGAAACCACAGCACTCTGGAAGGAGCCACAGATGAGCCGCGTAAAGGCAGCTGTTTGACCCTCACAGACAGGAAGGCTCAGCATCCTCGAGATGCCACTTCCAGACTTGACCCAGAGACTGAACACGGGCCCTTGGAGGCCCAGCTGGTTATTCTGTGGCTGACGGGCTATGCGGTTCTGAGGGTCACTCGGAGAGAAAAGTCCCAGCGCAGCCAGTGCGGCGGAGCGGGGAGGAGCAGGGGCTGACGGCTGATCCCGACTTCCGGCAGGGCCGCGGTGTCACAGCCGGTGGGGTCGGGGAGAGGGCAGGCGGGATGGTGGCAGAGGCCCCTAGTCAGCGTCTGCTGGGGTCTTTGACGGAGGCACAGAGGCATCGCAGTGGGGCCGTGGGAGGTTCCACAGGAAACCAGAGTGCAGTGAGTTTTAACAAGAGTCTTTTGAAACAAGCCTGCGCCCTGGCCCTTGTGTTTTGTGCTGTGGTCCTGTGCCCTTTGACCCTGGAAGGGAAAGTCTGGGGACCCACAGAGAGTGGCCGGCAGGAAGCCACAGCGGTCAGGCTGGCGGGACCGATCTAGGACCATCACAAGTGCCTGCCGTGTGAGGAAGGCAGCGCCCCGTTCCCAGGCCAGAACCCTGAGGCCTAGGGAGCCGAGGGGTGAGCAGCGGCACCACGGTGACTTGTGTGTATGCGCCCAAAGCCGGGGTTCAGCTCTGCACTTCTCCCTCCGGGCGCGGGCCCCCGGGCTTACTGGGTGCTGCTGTCGTGCCTGGCTCTGCTTTTCTGTGATTAAAACATCCCGTCAAGTTTCTCAGGGAGCGTTCCAGGTCCAGCTCCCAGCGGGATCTCAGGACACAAGGCAGTGTGCACGCTGCCCCTGCAAGGAGATGGAAGTGCCGCATCCCCCGGAGCATCCCTTGGTGACACGGCTGGCTGCACAGCCCCTGAGCTGGGCACCGCCTCTGCACCTCGTTCTGCATCGCTCGCTCACCCCCTTCGCCCGTCCTGGAATTCGCCCGGCCAGAGGAAAAGGGGTTCAAATCCCCAGGATTGTGGTGGCGAGGGACAGACGGTCCCCCTATTAGCCAGTTTCACTCTTCCCATGTGGCTGGCTGTCCCCACAGCTCAGTTCAACGCCCCCCACCACCCCCAGCAGGCGCATGCCTGTGGCTGAGCTGTGACTGACAGCAGGAGAGTCTGCACCCCCCTCTGGGCAGCTCGGCCACGCTGGTGCAGACACGGGTCTGCAAGGCCAACCTGGAGGGACCGGCCTGGCATGGGGCCCCCGAGACGCCGTGGTGTGGGCGCGTATCTGAGGGCTGTGCTTCAGGAGAGGATCCTAGTTAACGGCTGTTTTTTCTGAGATGTGCCTACCAAGGACCTCCGTCCAGTGACCGTCTTTTTACGTCACCCTCAGGACCCCTGGCCCGAGAGGAGAGCTGTGCTGTTGGCAGCAAGTGTGTCTGGCATTTGGGGGCAGAGGCTGTGGCAGCTCCGCCATGACAACAATGTTCCTGGTGCCGTCTGTCAGAGCACAGGCTACCTGCCAAAGGCCACGTCTTCCAACCTCACATGACTTCCTTCTGGCCAATGGGATGTGAACAGTGAGGCGCATGCACTTCCAGAGCTTGTCTGGAATGCACTTGTAATGGCAGGCCCTGGGGCAGCCATGGCAAGCCCTGAGGGGAAGGCCTGGAGTGAGCCTTGGAGCACCAGTCTGCAGCCCTGAGGACTGCCCCTCAGACCCCGCTCCACCTCCTGAGCCGGCATTGCCGGGGCCTTCGTTCAAGCTGCTGAGCCTGGATCCTAACACACAGGCCTTGGACCTTGCTCTGGAAGCAGCAAGCCGCCCAGCAGAGCCTGTGAGGGTGGCCAAGCAGGATCCCCCACGAGAGCCAGACGGCTCCTTCCACAGCCCCAAAAGCGCGGGCTGTGAGACTGGAAGTGGACTGAGAGCTGGGAGTCTGCCCAGGCTGTGTCAGGGCCAAGCCCCAGCCCACCCTGCTCAGTGCCCTGATACCCACCCACCCAGCCGGAGACTCGGGGCATGCCGTCTGGAGAGGTTCAGCTGGGAGGTCCCCTACTGTCCCCGGGAGGCCATACGACCCTTCCGAGCACTTGGGGGAGTGGGGGTCAGGTCTCTCCACGGCCGGGGCCAGGCACACACTGCAGTTGAGAGCCTGCAGGGTCTTCTCCCAGGAAGTCAACCGACAACACAAAGGACCTCGGAGTCCCGGCTCTGGGTGTCCCCTGTCCCACCGTGACCAGGAGAGCCACCTGCCGGCTGAAAGCCCCGCCCACCAGCAGCCCCGCTGTTCAGTGGTGGGCGCTGTGCCTCGTTCTGCAGTGCGAGAGAGCGCCGTAGGCCGCAGCCCGGTCGGAGTGAGGGAGAGGCCCACAGACCCGCGGGAAGTGCACTCAGAAGGAAGGACATTGCGGGAGACAAGACAGACTGGAACTGACCCCTCTGGGCAGCATCAGAAAACACGGCGACTGTGAAAGAAGCCGTGGGAATGGAACGCGCAGACAACCGAGGACTCTGCGAGTTGAGTTAAAAATATGGCAAAAAAATTTTTATTGCAAAGAAATAGGTGAGTTTGAGCACGTCCCCAGGAAGCAGAACGGAGGGAAAAGGAGAGGTGGAAAGAGAGCTGGGAGCAGGGGGACCCAGTACCCAGGAGTGGCCGCTGCCTGCCGCGTCCCAGAGGCCTTGGAGGCGGAGGGGGGCCACTGCCGCAGGCCTGGGAAGGGACGTATCTCCAGACCGAAGGCCCTGTGTCCGAGCGGGGCCACATCCGCCGTCTGGTGGAGGTCTGTGCTCTGACTGGTCACCAGATGGGGCCAGCGTGGAAGAAAGGACTTAAAAAGTTACTTCCTGTACAGCTCTTCTCTGGAAGCTTCTGCAGAATGTGTACCTCCAAACAAGGGGGTGGACAGAGAGGGAGGTTCATGTCAGGAAGGGGAGCCCGTCCGTGCATGGGGTGGGGAGCCAGGGGCCCAGGGTCTGTGCAGGGCAGATGGGCCCGTCCGAGGACTTGAGTGGGGGGAGGACACAGGGCCACGGCTGTGAGGACTCGGGGATAAGTGCATAGTGAAGTGTATGTGTTTGATCCCACGAAGAGCACAAGTGTTTTAGGGTAAGCGGGGATCAGCAGCAGCTAGTGTTTGCTGGTTGTAAGGGCACCATCCCCATGTGTCTGGCCGCAGCACCACCAGCCAGCTTCCCAGGGTAGAAGCGGGAGGGACCTGCTCCTTCCTGCTGGCCACTGGCCAACTGCGGTCCACCTGTCTCCTCCACATCACCTCCTGGCCCAGCAGATGGGCCGGGGCCAGGGCCCTTGGAGCAGAGCCTGCGCCAGATCCCAGGCTCAAGGTTCCCCTGCACTGTAGGGACGCTGGGCCCATTTGTGCGCCTGGGGGTGGCCATTGCAGCCCCACCTTGCTGGGCAGCTGTGAGTCCCCAGTGGGACTGCCGTCGGCCGGTCAGGCTGGTGCCAGCTGTGGTGGCCAGGGCAGGAGAGTAGATTCCCCTCATTCCTCACTGACTGGCAGTTAGACAGCTGTGCGCAGGGACCCTTGGGTGGGCCCTGGGGCCGTGGCTGTGCTTGCGAGGGCGGGACCAGGCAACCGGCAGAAGTTAGGGCATGGGTCTGGGGCCCAAGGGACAGCACACTGCGCCCACCGCAGGACAGCGCGCAGAAGCCCGCCGGCTGGCTAACAGTGTCCCCTCCTTTCCTCCCCGAAGGCCAGAAAGCTCCAGGAAGAGGGGATGAAGCCGGGTCCACCCTGAGCAGCCGCCGCGAGCGCCCAGCCCTCCCCGGGTACTTCCACCATGCCCCCGGCCGCGCAGCCTCGGGACATATTTTCTAACACGATGTATTAAGCACCTGAACGCGTGTACCGATGCTGATGGCAGAGTCTCACATACGCAGCCGTGCCGGGCGCCGGCAGGGTTCCAGGGCCGTGGTCTCCCCACAGCGCTCGGCGTGGGCAGCCTGCTGTTTTCTGTTCTGTGTCTTTTGCCCGCTTTGCTTTTTGGAGGCCCTGAAGGTCTCAGCTGCCTTCAGAGGAGGAAGAGGACACCGCGCCCCAGGCCCACCGCACTCGCTTCTAGCGACCGACCATTACAGACGAAGCCGGAACATCTCTTTCTCAGCTGTTTCCACGCGGGGGGGACACACTGGCGACTCCTGCCAGGGGTCAAGGCTGCAAAGGGCTGTGGGTGAGCTTGCCCATCTCCTCCAGCAGCGGTCTCCTCTGCCCTTCACCTTTCCTGCTGGCGGACCCTCAGCCTGCCTGCGGGACAGTTAAGTGCAGCCAGGGCCACCCCTGCCCCAAAGGTCACCCAGACCCTGTCCTGGTCAGCTGCCGTGGGGCTCGAGGTCAGGGCGGGGTGCTGAGCCCCTCCCGCAGCCGCTCCCTCTGCTGCAGCTTCCAGGCCTTCCCAGTCCCTGTGGTCTCCGGGTTGGGTGTGTCCCACAGTCTCTGGGTTGGGTGTGTCCTGCCCTGGGGCCCTGCTGCAGTCACTTCACCTTTTCAAAAAGTCCCTTTGCTCCAGGAATCTTAGCAATGGGGTGGGTGAAGTCCCTCCCTGTCAAATGACTGCCTTGGAATGGGGGCTAAGGGGCTAGAGCGTGGTCCTGATGCCCTGAGGCCGCGGGTTCGGCCCCCATCAGGGCCGAACAAGAATCAACCGATGAATGCACGAGTGAGCGGAGCAGCATGATCAATGTCTGTTTGTCTCTCTCAAATCGATCAATAAAAAATTCAGAGTCAGCATTCGGTGGTGGCAATAGGCATAGTCTCACCCCTGCAGCTTCACGTCTGTGTGTCTCGCTGGTTTGTTCCAGGGGCAGTAATCTCACTGGCCCATCCGCTTCAGGCGGTGCTGTGCGCGCTGCTCATCCCGCTGGCAGTGACAGCCCCTCGGCGTCCTCTCCCGGGGGGCAGGCAGGCGTTGGAAACGCCACCTCTGCTCCCCCTGCCCCCCCTCAGGTCCTTCCCAGTGCTGTGCACAGCCGAGACCAGGCCCGTGTCCTCACCGCTCTCCGTTACAAGCCACGCAGGGGCCCCGAGGGCCCCTCTGTGTGGTCCCTCTGCAGGGAGCTCAGGCCCTGAGGATGCAGGGTGGAAGCTTCCAGACCTTCCTCCGGCTTAGGCCAAGGACAAGCTCAGCGTGATTCCTTTGGTGGTGGCCTGCACCCCCCCCGCAGGTGGGCAGGCCGACTGGGCACCCCGCGCTGTGTGGCCACACAGCACAGGGTGCGCCCCCGACCCACCTGTCCCAGCTCCCTGTCTATGCCGAGGGAGCTTGGTTTCTGGCTTAGTAGTTTGAGCCCTCGGAGGTGTGTCTCTGCTCTGCCCACACCGGGGCATCGACAGCTGACCACAGAGCAGGCCCAGCGAGGACCTGGTGGTTCCCGGGTGCCTCTGCCTCCAGGACCTCTCAGGGACCCGCCATGGCATGGGGGCTCCGCTTCAGACACAGCTGGCTCAGAGTGGGGGCCGCAGGTCGAGGGCTCTGAAACTGCGGCAGTCACTTGGGAAAGAGAGGCCCTGCCCTAGAAATGCCCGGGCTCAGATGCCTGCACCCTCCAGGCTCACAGATTGAGGCCTGATGGGGATTCAGGCCACTGTGGAGCACTGCCTCAGGGGACTCGGGAAGGCACCAGTCATGGGGGGGCGGCGGGCAGCTCTCTAGGCACCAGGGCCCTTGAGCATCTTCACGAGCCCCGTGGAACACCAGTGGGGGGCATGCCACACAGCGTGGCAGCACAGGTTTGCTGCTGCTGCCCAGCCCTGACCATGGCCGAGGGCAGGGGGGCCCACTGCTGGCCTTGCTGCTGGGGAGAACTCTGAGGGTGGTGATGGTGACGGTGGTGGTGGTGGTGGTGGTGGTGTGGTGGTCAAGAAGGAAGCCTGGTCGGCTCTGCACCCCACTCTGCTCTGGGCCTGGGGTGGGTGCCGGCCCATGGCAAGGGGTGCTCAACCGGCTCTGGTTCTCAAGAGCCTCATCTTGTCCTCCCCTTCCAGCAACTGCCCAGCACACTTGCTGTGAGGTGGCCTGTGTCCAAGCACCAGGGCCCGTCCTGGCCCTCACACCTGCGGCCTCTGGGCACTGGCTCTACAAAGAACCGCGGCCTGCGACCCATGGCTCTGGCCCCTGGACCAGGCAGCTTCGGCTCCATCTTGGAAGCCCCCGGCTGTGTGCGAGGAACCCGCCCAGGAGGCCCACCCCGGTCAGCTCCAGTAAGAGGGAGTGGGGACAGACCAGGGTGGGAGGGAGGGGGACAATGCAGCAGGTGACACCAGCCCCTGGCCAGGTGGCCATGGAGCTCCCGTGAGTCTCCTGTCGGGTGGGAGATACCGGATGACGTAAGGCAAAGGATGTACCAGCCGAAACACAGCGCTGGGGCCCGCTGAGCAGGCTCTCCAGTGGCCTCAGGGGCCAGGAGGAGGGACATGGGACCTAGGACTTGGAGAAAGTCTCCTGAGAGACTGGAGGACGCGAGCCTGAGTTCCTCTGGCGTCTGCTGGGACCTGGGCCCGCGGAGGCCAAGTGCCCTTATCTCCTCCAGCACCTCTGCAAGGGGTGGACAGAAGCGCCTCGGGCCTCGCTCCCCGACCCCGCACAACTAGGGGCGGTGAGGCACCGCGAGGTCCCTGTGGCCTCCCTCGGCCCCGCCCCGGCTCCTCTCCGACGGCCCTGCGCCCCGCGGCCGCCTGAGGGCGAACACGAGCGCCGCTGCGGCGGCCCCACCGTCCCAGGCGGCGCCAGGGGTGGCGGCCATGACGCAGGGTGCGGCCGGGCGGGGCCGGGCGGGGCCTGGCGGCGGGCAGCGTCCGGGTCGCCAGGACAACCGGCTGCCGGCCAGTCTCCGGTGCCCAGTCAGGAGCAGCAAGCCCGGCTCAGGGGGCCGGGCCGGGCTCCGGGCAAGGTCACTGCAACAGGCTGGGCCCTGTGCGCGAGGGCTGCGAAAGTCGGGTGATTAGCGCGGAAGGCGCGCGCGCTCGCAAGCAGGACCTGGGCGGGGGTCCGATGTCCACTCCGCACCTTCACGTCCCGCTCCCTGTTGCAGGCCGGCTGTGCGCCGGGGGCTCCGTTCTCCCTCCCAATGTCCCTCCACACCGTGAACTGGTTGCGTGGCGCCCCGGCCCCTCCAGGCGTGGCAGGGTCGCACGCAGCCCGCTGTTTCCCTAGCAACCAGGGTGGCAGGTTTGCGACTGGGACTTGCAGTCCGGATCACCCTCCCTAACCCTGGTGCGGCCATGCCGGGTGCACAGGGCGCCCGGAGCCGGCGCGACATTTCCTCACACCGGGGCCCTAGCGCACGGGAGCCGCCTAGTGCCCCCCACGCCGGAGGGAGAGACGGGGCTGCTGTGGCGCGCACACTTGTGTCCCCTGGGCGCCCCGCGTCTCCTCGGCCCGGTCCGACCAGCTTCCTGCTTGCTCCGCCGGGACTTCCTCCCCTCGGTGCCGGGTGGCCACTGGGCGCCAGACCCGGAGGCGATGGCCCAGGGTACGGGCTTGGGGGGCGGAGAGGAGAGGAGGAGACCTGGGGCCGGTGGGAGGGGCCCCGGAAGGCCCCGGGCAGGGGTGTGGGAGGGGCCCTGGAGCAGAGCTGGTGAAGGTTCCCCGCTGCCCCTCGCCTCTCACTCTTGGGCCCTTTCCGCGGACGGTCGCAACCAGCGCACCAGAGGCCAGGCGCACAGCCTGCCCGGTCCCAGGAGCTGCGCAGTGCGTCTGCACGCCCAGCTCCGGAGGCGGCGCGGCCCCCGCGCGCTTCTGTGGAGCCGGGTTCCGGGACAGCGGAACGGGCCGGTGTCCCGCGCACCCTCCGCGCCCCGGCCCGCGTGCGGTGGCTGGCCGAGCGGGGCTTTGTGACGTCAGGCGGCCGGCGGCGTCACGCGCGGGCTGACCCGGCGGCGGCGGGCAGGCGGGGCGGCCGGGACGCGGGAGCATGGAGCCGCGCGCGGGCTGCCGGCTGCCCGTGCGGGTGGAGCAGGTCGTCAATGGCGCGCTACTGGTCACCGTGAGCTACGGCCAGCGAAGCTTCGCCGGGATCCTGCTGGACTGCACGAAAAAGTGAGCACAGAGGGTGGTGCGGGCCCCGGACACCCCTGAATCCCCTTGGGACCCCCCGACCCAGCTCAGGACCGGACCTGCGTCCAGGGCAGCGCCGGCGCCCGCTTTCGGTTTTCCCAGGTCGGGTTTCGGGGCGCGCGAACGCGGCCAACACTCAGGGGCGAAAGTGGCCCTCAAAGTCGCTGCTACTTTTCGGGCCGGGGGCGGGTGGGGCCTAGGCGCGGGCCGGGGACCCGAGTCCCGGCCCCGGAACTGCGCGCATCTGCCGTAATTAACGCACTTTTCTTTGTTAAGACGCACTGTTGAATTAGGCTGTTTTCGGAATTGTCATCCGTTGGGGGTGGGGGGAGTGGGTTCAGATGCGCAGGACTTGCCCTGTTAGTTACTCAACCGGTGCTGCCCTGTCTGATGTCACAGCGCCCCAGGCTCCTCGGAGCGACTGGGGCTGAGGTTTCCATCGGTGGCCGGCAGTCGTGTCCAGCAGTGGCATTTAAAACGGGGGGAGGGGGGCGATGCAGGACCAAAGGTACAAGTTCTGCTGGTTTCACCGGAGGAGGGTCCCCGCAGGCCGCGGGCAGGTCCGCGCAGAGCCGCACCTGTGCTGCGGGCCCCCTGCTGCGGGAGAGTCTCCTGGATACAGCGTCACATGGTGCTGAGCTGTCGGCAGATAAATGATGAGGCATCACCCAGGCGCTAAGGTCTGGGCACTGCTGCGGGGCCTCGCGCTCCGCGGGGGTCCCTGCGCCCGCTCCTCTCGCAGACTCCGGACTCTTCCCTCTGCGCAGCGCGGTTTGCTCCGCTGCTGTTGAGGTGGCCGCCACTCTTCCCCACCGTCTTGCTGACATTATCTCTTCATGAGATGTGCCAGAAGCCATTTATGCACAAGTCATGTGACTCAACATAAGGCCTCCTGGTGACTCTCGTCCTGCTCCGAGGTGGCTGCTGCGGAGAGCACTCGGTGGGACCGAGTGACACTTGGGGGCCGCAGCGCAGCTGCCAAGCCAGTGCCCTGGGTGTCCCCATCCACCAGCGGCCACCACTTCCTCTCTCAGGCAGGGCTGCAGGCCTGGGCCTGCCCCTGCTCCTGGCTCCGGGCGAGGCCCCCAGGCTGCCTCCTTGGAGAGGGGCACTTGCCACAGAGGTGCCTCTGCCTGTGTCCTGGGCTTCCTGACTCAGGACAAGGGAGGCTGTGGGGGGACACACTGACTTGTGGCTGGGGGCGTCAGCAGAGGCGTCGGGCGCCCTGCCCGAGGCCTGTGTCTAACCTGGTTGGAGGCCGCACTTCCCCACCCCCTTCCCCACCAGCTCAGGAGGGAAGCAGCCTAGCTGGGATCTGGCAGCTGGAGGACACGTGGGCGTCAGCCCTCCTGTGGCCACGTTCCACTGTAATCGGAGCTGCCACAGAACCAGGACCTGGGCCTCGGTGGACACGGCTCTGCTCAGCGAGGTCTCTTCCTGACTTGAGGCTCCCTCCGTCCGCTGCCCCCCACCACCCAAGCTCTGTCCTTGTGGAGACTCTGAGACGAACTTGGCCCCTGGCCCTCGGCCCCCTGAGGCTTGGGACTGGCCCAGCTGCACTGCTCTGGCTCCGGCCCACCTAGCCCCCTCTGTCGTCTCCCTAGGGTCCCCCGATCCATGTCTCCACCCACAATATTATGAATTGCGACAGTCAGGTCGACAGCCTGCTTGTTGGGCAGAGTCCAGCGGCCTGGTGATTCTGGCAGTGGGGGGGCTGGCCTTGGGCCTCAGCATCCACAGCACCCACCTGCCTTCCCTAAGGCCCCTTTCTTTGCATGCCTGGCACTGCTCCTCAGCGTGTGACGGTGACAGGGTGCTGCCAGGGCAGAGCCTGTGTCTTCTCCCTAGGGACCCTCAGGTCCCAGAGCAGTGGGTGTGCTGGGGCACCCAGGTGAAGCTGCTGCATGGGTGCCGATGACCGCCAGGGGTCGGCAGTGTCCCGGGTCACGTGCAGACCTGTGGGCCTGGAAACCCAGCACGGGAACTCACCTGTGTGTCTCTGCTGGGACGGAGCCGTCCCTCTGCAGAGGCTGGTTTCACAGATTCCTGGGGCCCAGCCACCAGCGTTGACAATTGGGTCCTCGGCAGAGGGGAGAGCTGGCCGGTGCCACACACCTCCTGCTTGTCATCCATGCGCGTCTGGAACATGCTGCCCAGATGCTGTGTGATCTTCACTGAGGTCCGCAGAAGCTCAGGGTGCTGGCCCACTCCCTCACTCACAGACACTCACTGAGCACCTACTGTGTGCCAGCAAGTGGGCTATCCCAGGCACCCTGCTGAGAAGGATGCCCCCTGCGGGTCCACAGGCCCCACCTGGCCCTGCTCCGACTTTCCAGGCTGGAGCGCAGGGTAAGGTGGGCATTTTGTGGGTGGTTTGAGGGCACACTTCTGATTGAGGACCTTGGGTTGGGTGGCCCTGGCTGAGGGGTGGCCCGAGGACAGCAGAGGCGAAGAGTGGCCTCAGAGACAGTGGGGGGGAACCCAGGGCCTCCTGCCTCGACTCTGAGCTGGTGTCTCTCACTGCCCCAGAACGTCGTTGCCTTGCAGGCTCCCAGGAGGCCCCTCTGCTGTACCAGTGAGGGACAGGCATTTGTGACCCACACTCCACCCTGGGAGTCAGGACCCAGGCTCTGCAGATGCAGCCAGCCAGCAATTCCCGGGAGGAGAGCAGCCCCGGGCCGTGCTGGGTGCATCCCCGTCCGGAATGGAGGCTGGGCCACTGGGGGCTGCTCCCAGGACAGTGCACTGGACAGACACCAGACATAGACCCCACTGGGCACATGTTCCCTGCCCTGGGCCAGCTGGAGGGGCTGCAAGCAGGGCGCCCAGCGCTTCACAGGTTGGCACGGCCTGCAGCCCACGGGCAGGTGCCACGCCAGGGGACGGGGCCCACATATCTGTCTCCAGAGCTTCTGCCAGGAGGTGGAGAGGGTGTGTGTGGGCCGGGGGCCTGGCCTCGAGCTGCTGGGGGTCCTCGGAGGGCCTGGAGGGCCGCATTCAGCTGTGATTTATCGAAACATTGCTGATGGCTCTCAAGCCTGTTTGACCAGGGCTCTGGGGCCACCTGCGACTGCCTGGTCCCACGGCTCTCCCTGGTGACCCTGGGGGAGCGGCGGGCTTCCCTGTGTGGCCCTGGACCGGGGGCCGCTGCAGCTTCCCCTGCCCACACGTTTCCCCAACTCCCTGAGCACCCCAGACCCTGGAGCCTCCGTGCTCCTGCAGGCCCAAGACCCCCACGGGCCCTGCCAGCCCGGCCGGGGCCTCTACCCCTCGGTGTGGGACAGCGTGGGCACAGCCTGACCCCACGGGAGGGCCGGGCCCTGGGGGTGAGCCCTCATCCACCATGCGCCATGCCTGTGCCCCAGGGCCTGGTGAAGTCCCTTCCACTGGGGACAGGTTGTCGAGGCCCTTTGGGGAGAGAGTGGCCAGCAGTCAGCACGGACCACGCAGCTGGCCGGGCGCTCGGAGCCTCACTCCAGCCCCAGACCTGCATGGCAAGGACACGCACTCGGGGGCTGTCGAAGGGGCTGCAGCCCCAGCCGCCAGGGCACCTGCTCGGGGATCCCACACTGGGAACTGAGCCGTCCAGCCTGCCGGCCGCTGTTTACCCACCAGGCCGGCGTGGGTGTGGCCTGGGCCAGGCAGCCGCTCCGGGAAGGAAGTACGGCTGCCTGTCATGCCAGAGTCACGGGGCCCCTTCCCTGCCGGCAGCAGGGCCTTCCACAGGGCCGCCGCTGCTGTGTGGAAGGACCCCCCTGCCGCCCCCAAGAGGCAAGCACACCAGGGGGGGCCGGGGCCAGGCAGGGAGGGCCTGGCTGCCCCCAGGGCACATGCCAAGGGCTCTGGCTCAGGCCTGTTCCTCCTAAACATGCCAGTTCCCCCTGAGGGGTGTGCACCACAAATGGGCCTGAAACCTCCCAGGACTGGAGCCATGGGGACCTTGGGCAGGGCTGAGACTCACTCCTCACCTGGAGACAGGTGGTCCAGGAGCCTCCGGCCCCGGGCTGGCCGGCCCAGGGTGCGGTCTGGGCCTGGGGCTCCGCGGAGGAGGGCTGCCGGAGGGGGAGAGAGAGGGGCTGCCCAGGGGCCTTGCTCTGGAGGCAGGGGTTCTGCTTCCGCACAGGCGGGTGATGTGGGGGTGCAGACCAGGGGGTGGGGCTGGCCAGACGTGGAGGCCAGAAGGGGTGTGGGCTGGGTCCCAGCAGGGTGATAGCACAGGGCCCCGGGAGGGCGGCACGGTGAGGGTGCCAATGAAGAGAGGGTGTCAGAGTGAACCCCAGCTCATGGTCTGAATGCCTGCCCCCGGGCCAGGGAGCAGGCTTTTGGAGAGGCCTTGGGGACAACGCTTCGGGCCACGGGTATGGAGCGGCCACCCTGACTATGGACCCCTGAACCGTGGGCCTCGTGGTCTGAGAGGCAAAATAAGAAACTTAAATGTCCGTGGAGATTCCCGGGCTTCCACCAGCGGTCTTGAGTGACACGGCATCAGGCCGCGTTCGCGGGGCAGACGCACCCGCGCAGTGTGACCCTGCACCCCGCTCCCGGCCTGGCCGCGTGTCCGTCTGAGGGTTGGAGTGCCAGCGGCCCTGGGTGCTCAGGGGCGGTCAGCCCCTCTCTAGCGTCCCCAGACCCTTCCGGCCAGTGGTCAGTGGGGAAATCGTCCGCAGACCGAAACGCAGCCGTTGCTGACCTTTCCTTCACTCTGGTCAGATTCAAAGAGGAAGGCAGAGACGCCGCATCCCCAACCTTGCTGCTTGTCGCTTGGCTAAAAGTCTATTTTTGTGCAGAAAAATAACAGCTTCTAGTGAAGGCCATCTCACAAACGGAGTCGCATTTGTTTCGAAGTGACACGTTCACGGCGGGCGGGAGGTGTGGCTGTGGGCTGTGCTCACTGTCAGAACGAGGCCGGTGATTTCCCGCCACCCGGAGGGCGGCTCTGAGCCACCACACAGCACGGGTCGGGGTGACCCAGCGTTCCTAGGGAGAGAGCAGCCTCTGGCCGGGAGCCCTGGGGTGCCAGCCACACCTCACGCCTCAGCTGGAGGTCCTCATGGGAGGTGGGCCTCCTACCTCGAGCCCCCTTCCCGTGGCTGCTCCCCAACCTGGGGCCGGGGTTCCCTGCTGTGGTGGCTAGGGCAGCATGGAGGACCCCTGCCCTGAGTGTGGCGGGGACGGTCAGGGCCCACTCAGCCTTCAGGACTCCGGCTTGGTGTCCCAAGCCCTGTCCCCTAGACACACATCAGGCCCCTGGG
The DNA here is from genome assembly GCA_004026765.1 of Micronycteris hirsuta. Taxonomy (NCBI): domain Eukaryota; kingdom Metazoa; phylum Chordata; class Mammalia; order Chiroptera; family Phyllostomidae; genus Micronycteris; species Micronycteris hirsuta. Next base: position 16,149 of record PVJI01021650.1, read on the forward strand.
GCCGGTCTGATGGCTGTCCTGGGCCGTGGGCTGGGGATCGTCCAGGGGACCTGCCTGGGGTCTTCCCTCTGGCGGAGGAGAGGGAGCCGTCAGGGCTGTGAGCAAGGGCCCGGCCATGGGAGCTGGCCCCCCATGGGCTGGGTCAGGCCAGTCCCAGAACCTCAGGCACCAGGTCTGGGGGGGGAGGGGCTCCAGCAATGAGCCCACTTTCCCCTTGGTGCCAGGAAATGAGATGTGGACACCCGGTGGCCTCGAGGCTGGCCACGTGACCTCCTGAGCTTGCCCCCCACCCTGGGACACCCACACAGCGTGTGCTCGGGGCCCTGCCTGGCCACCGCCGTCCTGACTGTCCCTTCTGTCTCCCCCGCCAGGTACGGCCTCTTTGGCCTGCCCCTGTCCACTCCACTGCCCCAGACCGAGAATGCCTCTGTCAATGGCTGCCAGGGCCCAGCCGCCGCAGAGGAGGACGCAGAGCCCATGCAGCAGGGGACGGGGCCCTCACCACCGCTGCCTCCCTGCCCCGAGCCGTTCCAGGCCCTGTTGACCCCGCTGCCTGCCGGAAGCCTGCCCCTGTTCCCGCCGTATTTTGAAGGCGCCCCCTTCCCGCCGCCGCTCTGGCTGAGGAGCACCTACCAGCAGTGGGTGCCGCAGCCGCCTCCCCGGGCCATCAAGAGGACCAGGAGGCGCCTGTCCCGCGGCAGCAGCCGTAACTCTAACTCAGGCCAGCTGGCCCTGAGCCCCATCTGCCTGCGGCCGCGCCGGGTGCTCTGTGAGAAGTGCAAGAGCACCCTGAATGCCCCGGAGGCCAGCCCTGCACCCTCGACCATCCCCCGGCCCCGCCGGAGACTGGGCAGCAGCCCCGATCCGGACAGGGAGCCCCGTAAGCAGGGGAACCACGAGGGCAGGGGTGCCACCACCGCGGCCCCAACCCCGGCCCCGGCCAGAAGGAGCAAGAGAGAGCGGCGGGAGGAAGAGCAGGCTCCGGTCCCGCGGAGCCCAGCCATCCGCATTTCCTACAGCACGCCGCAGGGCGCTGGCGAGGTGATGCAGATCCCACCCCGCGTGCACGGCTCCCGGGAGCCCTTCCGCCCCCCGCAGGCCCTGCGCAGCGCTCAGGAGCCCAAGGCAACTCGGGACAGGCCAGCTGGTGGCCCCTCTGCCTCCATTCCCAAGCTGAAGCTGACACGGCCCGTGCCCCCCAGTGCCGACCTGCTGCCCCCCAAGATCCGCCTGAAGCCCCACCGCCTGGGGGCTGGCAAGCAGCAGCCGGTATACAAGGCGGAGCTGGTGGAAGACCTCAACGGCCTTGGGCGAGGCCCCCCGGCCCGCCAGCCTGCGCCCCCCGCCCCCTCTCCCGCCCGCATTGTGCTGGTGGAGTTGTCTTCAGGGAGTTCTGGTGAGGAGGACAACGCCGGGCAGCGTCCCCAGGGCAAGCTCACCAACTGCCCTGGGAGCACAGCCACCTCGGCCCAGGCGTCGGTGTGCAGTGGCGACAGCCTCGAAGAGTCCAAATCGTCCAGCTCCGAAGTGATGTCCCCAGACGCCTGCGACCCCCCTCCCAGCAACGGCACGTCGGCAGCATCCTCCTCCAAGGACACGGGGCCGACGGTGCCGCCCCTGACGGTCAGGCTGCACACGCAGAGCCTCGCCAAGTGCGTCACCGAGGACGGGAGGACCGTGGCCGTGGGGGACATCGTGTGGGGTAAGATTCATGGCTTTCCTTGGTGGCCGGCGCGCGTGCTCGACATCAGTGTTAGCCAGAAGGACGGGGCGCCCTCCTGGCCACAGGCGAAGGTCTCGTGGTTCGGGTCCCCCACGACATCATGCTTGTCCACGTCCAAACTCTCCCCCTTCTCCGAGTGTTTCAAACGGAGATTTAACCGTAAGAAGAGAGGGCTCTATCGGAAAGCAATCACGGAGGCCGCCGACGCCGCGCGACACGTGGCCCCGGAGATCAGGGAGCTCTTAACTCAGTTTGACACCTGACTGGGGCTCCCTGACCAGGTGAGTGTGAGCGCGGAGGGCAGCCCCTTCTGGGCCACCGAGAGCTGCGTCTGCGTCGCTGTCCCTGTGCTCCAGGTGGGGGTGGGGTGTGGTGATGTGGTGGCAGGGTGTGGTGTGGGGGTGGGGTGGGGTCAGGTCCTCAGCCAGTGGTCTCACTGCTCCGAGGGGCCCTCTGGGACACCGTCCTGCAGGCCGGCAGTGACACCAGCCTTGCAGGCCCAGGGATGTGCTTTTAGCAGGGGCCGGCCGGCCGTCAGCCGCCTTTGCGACCACAGAGCTGGTTCGAGGGTCGGGGCCTGTTTCCCAAGCAGTTTCCTTAGCCCACGTGAGACTTCGGGAGAAAGGGGTGCAGTGTGCAGAGACGGTGGTTTCAGCTGGCAGGGTCGTGAGGGGCGGGGCCTCCCCAGCGCACACGCAGGGGTCTCCAGCCGGCAGGAGGGAGGGAGGCCCTGAGCTGCTTGCCCTCAGGCGTGGCCCCCGCCCCTCCACCTGCTGCCAGGTGGGCTCTCCTGCGTGTGCAGATGGCGGGGTGCTCCCGGCAGGAGGAGGCGGCTCTGGTCTGTCCCCGGGCCAGTGCCTCGCCCTCCGTGCGTCCCTCCAGAAAGGCTGTGTAGGCCACGTCTGTTAGGTGGACCTCTGTGAGCTGAGGACTGTCCCCGTGTGGGGCTGTGTGACGTGACTGGTCTGAACGCCAGGTGTCAGGCTGTGGCCGAGGGCTGCCCTTCGGCCCCGAGATGCTGCCACCAGCTGGTGCCTGGGCAGTGGGTGTGTCCGGCGGGTCACTGGCCCCATGGAGGATGGGGTCGGTCCTCCACCCCCACTGGGCTTCTTCTTTGGTCTCTGTGACCTTCAGATGACCTTGTCTGTTCTGGCCTGCCCGCTCACCCACCTGTCTGGTGCCACAGCTTCCCAGGGGATGGGCCATGAGGCCTCAGCGAGAACTGCCAGCGTGTGGCTGGGGTTTATGGGGTACCTGGCAGACCTCGCTGCTACGCCTCACGCAGCGTGGTCCCAGGGTAGAGGCCATGATGAGGGGCCTCATCCCCACCCTGTCTCCTGCTTCCTGTGTCGGGCCTGGTCGCCCCCCGAGCTACTCTTGGGAGATGGGCGCGAACCTCCCCCCGCCCACCAGGCTCACCTCTGCCAGCTCTGGGCCTTCTGGTGGGCGTGGCCCTGACCTGGCCGCAGCGGTGAGCCAGTGCGGGTCTCACGTGAGGCCCCCCAGGGGTGGGGTGGCAGACTCCATAGAGGCAGGTCCAGAAACAGGCCCGAGGCCCTCCGGGCTCCCTCCCAGGACTTCTCCCTGCGGTGGCCTGTCTCAGACCCTGGGCTACGGCCGCACCCTGACGGCCCGAGGACTGTCACAGGGCCTCCTCTAACTCCGAGCTGTTTGCCGATCCTGGCCCACCCCTCTGCTCACAAGGTCCCTCCTCCCTTGGCCCAGGATGGGGCCCCTCTCGTGTGTGCCCATTTGTCATCGAGGGAGCAGCAAGCAGGTCAGTCCTCGGAGTGTCCTTCAAGTCTCAGCCGTGGTGGACACTTACAGGGACGGTGAGCCCACGCAGCGTCCACCCGAGCGAAGCCTTCGGCCCTCGTGCCCAGTGTGGCCCTGCTCTCCACCCCCTGCCAGGAGAGTGCTGACTTCGGGCGGAAGCGGAAGGAAGAATCTCGCCAGGAGGCTCTGCTCTTCTGCACCCCGTTCTCCTGGCTCTCGGTCTGGGCGCCCGGCCTGCCAGGGCTCTCGGCACCGAAGCACAGAGCAGCTTTGCCTGATTGGCTCTTCGGTTTCGTATCTTGAGGATTAGACCGTGAGCTGGCAGAGGTTTGCACCGGCCAGGCAACTGACCTGCCGCCACCCAAGAGCCTCAGCGTCCCATTCCACATGGCCTCCTGGTGAAAGTTTGCTTTGAAGGAGAACCCGGGAGTCACCTTTACTGGGAAGGTGGACTTCTGTCGGGGAGGCAAGGGCGGGCACCGCGGTGCCTCCCCGAACCAGCAGGCCACCAGTGTCCTCGCCTCTGGAGCCAGCAGGCAATCCACGTGAGCTGGACGGGCCACAAGACTGCTGCTGGTGTCCGAGAACCAGGGCCCCCTCCCTCCTCCTCCTGCCCCAGTGCTGGGCTTGGGCAGGCAGGGAACCCTCACACAGCACAGAGCTCCCTTTGCCTGCCTTTAGGGGGACATCTCCAAGCACTGCATTGTCCACTTCACTGAGCAGGTGGTGCCCATGGGGCTGGCCTCACCCTCAGTCACCTTCCTGCGGCCTCGGTCTCAAATGACCGCACACTGGGTGGCGAGAAGCAGCAGAAACTTATCCTTGCGGTTCTGGAGGCCAGAAGTCCAAAATCAAGGTGACCACTGGCTGCACCCCCTGCTGAGGCTCTCCGGGGACATTCTCCCAGCTCCCAGGATGGCAGGGCTCGGGCCACATCGCCCCGACGGTGGCCTCTCTCCTTCCGCGTTGACACTCCCCGCGCCTCCCGCCTGCGAGGCCCCTGTGGCAGCGTTTGTGGGCCGCCGGGGCGGTGTGCTCCTCGGGGAGTCTTCGGTGGGATCTCCCAGGCGGTGCTTCCCCCGTAGAAGGTCACATTCCACTTCTGGGTTTGGGACCCGACGTCTTGGGGGTGCCACTCGCGTACTGCGCCCTGTTGGCCACCCCGCAGACCCGCCGGGAGCTCCTGGGCCGCGCGGGCCCCCAGCCTCTCGGACAGAAGGCCGCCCAGTCCCAGGGAGAGGTCAGTGGTGCAGAAGTGGACGGCGTGTGCGGTGCTGGAGGGACCCCGGTTCCAGAAGGACCCGCTCTCCTGCAGACCGGCTGTGCGCTGGCGGTGCGGGTCCCGGCAGCACCCGGCTGCCTCCGACTCTCGGCTTCCTGATGGCGACTCTCCTGGGAAATGAAGATACAGACCCAGAAACGCCCCCGGAACCCACGCGGCATCACCGGCGAGGGCGGCAGGCCTGACGGGCAGTGGCGAGACTGCGTGGTCGCGGAGGCTTGCTTGGTGGACGAGGACAAGAGCGTCCAGACCCTGTCTCCGGAGTTTGACTTCTTAAGTGTGTTCTTTCCCTGAGCTGCATGCCCCAAACTAGCTGCTTCTTCCTTCCAACTCTGAATAAAGGTGTGTTTCTACCTCTGAAGACGGTTTCCAGCCGACGTCCACGCTGCTTTCAGTGAATTCAGGTCCCTGTAATTATTTTGTTCCAGAAGGAACCAAAGCCTGTGATTCTGAGCCAGCAGTGGGGGCTCCGTCCCCGCCCCACCTCGGCCCTGGCACCATCCCTCGCTTCCTCGGGCAGCAACACCAGCGTCACGGAGGGCTGGGTGGCCACGTGGGTGCAGTGGGCACAGCAGGCGCGGGGTGCAGTGATGCCTGGGGAGCGATGCCCGCCTCCTGGGGTGTTTGCAGTTGCTCTTCTGGGGACCAGGGCCCTGGGGGCAGGGGCTTTTGGCGGCCCTTGCCCCCTGGGCCTTCCAGGCTGCACGCTGCCCTCGTGCTGCTGAGGTGCCTTTACCTCGGGCTCAGCGCTCTGCCAGGGTCTCCATTGCTTCCTGGTCTCTATCACACGCCCCAGATGCTCATCGCTGACCTGGTGGGTGCCTGCGCCCCTGGCGGGGCACCTGGCCTGGGGTCAGATGGCCCCAGGGCACTCAGGACGGGCCAGCTGTGCGGTGCTGCCCATGGGGCAGCCGGCGGTGCTCTGCCAGCACCCCGTGTTCTCCGGGGGCCCACGCTGACCAGAGTCGGTCCCACAGAGAGGCGGGCCCCGTCCCAGTCGGCTCACAACATCCTTTCCACACGACCCCGCGTCCGGCCCGCGCACACCACACCCGTGTCGGTCCCTGCGGCGCCCCCCACCCCCGGGCGGGGAGAGTGGCTGGGCCTTCCACTCCCCAGGGTCGTGGGGGGTGGGGGCCCTGCACACGTCCCCGCCTGAGGACGGTGGAGCAGGAGCCAGGCCCTGGTGCCTGCCTTTGCGGGTTTAGTGATGCCAGCAGTTCTCACTTCTGACTGCGGCCACGCGGCCCTTTGTGCAGGGACTGCCCGATGTCCCCATTCTCAGGAAGGCTGTGGTTTGGGACACGGCCTGGTGAGTCCTGCTCTCCAGCACCGAGAGCAGCAGGTCGGCCGCCATCCTGGGCTCTGGGCCCCGCCCTCCTTCCCACCCGAGTCCACGAAGCGCAGGCCCCACATTGGGGGCCCCTCCCCCAACCCATCTTCGCAACCAGCCCCAGCCAGAGACTCCAGGTGGGGAAGCGCAGCCTCAGCCGAATCTCCCCGCGGGGTCCCTAGTGGGGACAGTGGCCACAGGGTAATCGTGGAGGGGTCACTGCTCCTGGGAGGCTGGCTGGCCAGTGAAGGCCAAGCAGGGAGAAGGGGCTGTGAGCCTGCACATGGGCAGTGTGTCCTGGCGGGGCCTCGGGTGCTGGGCATGGGAGCAGGGCCCTGCTGGGAGACACTGAGCAGCAGATCTGTCTGCCCAGAGCAGGCCAGGCTGCGGGGGGTGGGGGCCTGCGTAGGGTGGTCAGGGTCCCGAGGCCCAAGTGAAAGATGGATATGGTGCCTCCCCCATGGACTCGAGGGAGGAGGGGCCTCCTGCCAGCACGGGCTGAGCACCGTGGGGGCGACCGTCAGGAAAGGGAGGACCTTGGGGGACATGGAAGGGGTCAGAGGGCCCCTGGCCGCCCTGAGACCCCGAGAGGCAAACAGGCCTCGCTGGGCCGCGTGGTCGTTTCCCAGGCAGAGGGGAGGCCTCCTCCTGGGAAGCCCCTGGAAAGAATAGTCTGGCTCTGCACCACCCAGCATTCCATCAGGTCCACGTGGGTGGGTAAGAGGGAGAACAGAGGGGAGAACAGCCGCTCAGGCTGGCCATAGCCAGGGGACAGCCCCCCGCCCAGGCCCAGAGCCAGGGTTCCCCCGAACATCCCGTAATGACACGGGCGGGGTGAGTGGGCTGGCCAAGGCGGGAGGAGGGAAGTGAGCCAGGCAGAGGCTCTTACTCCCAGGGACATTTCCCAGCCCATCAGTTCCCAGGAAGGCACAGGGAAATTCCTGCTTTGTCTCCAGGTTTCTAAGAAGACTGTGTCCTTGGGGAGACTCGGCCAAGCCAGAGCGCCCCGGCAGCTGCGGTGGGCAGGGGGACGGGCACTTGCCGGAGCTTAGATTCAACGGTTCTTTGGGAAGGGGGAGCCTGCAAGGTGCCAGTGTGCCGGGCAGGACGCCTGCTCCTGAGGCCTGTTGTGCGTTTTTCTGATGAGGATCTTGGCTGACGGCCACCTAGTGCCATCTCTGAAGGCCGCACTGCCGATGGGGGACACGGCAGGCTGACCGGCCACTGTGCTGAGTCTGTGCGGCCGAGCTGGGCTGCCCCTTCCAGAGCCGGAAACACAGTGGAAAGTGGGTGGCCGTGGCAGGTTCCGTGTGGCGGCTCCCCCAACCCCGTCCCATGGCCCCAACGGTGACCCCGATGGCCCCTCCTCGGCAGGTCTCACATGCAGCTCCTGGCCATCAGGACAGTTTGGGAGGGACAGCCCAGCAGGCTTGAGGATGCATGGAGATGGGGCTGCCCAGACCCCCGCCCAGCATGGGCTGTTGTCCTTGCCAGCAGCTCATGCCTGGACATTTGTCACCTGTGTGGGGGGACCATGCTGTGCTGTTAGGACAGCTTTCCCATTTGAGGAAAGTCAGAGGGAAACAGTTTTGCAGGAATGCGTTTGTGTGACAGGCCGGGACCCATGTGACGGTGTGGCTGCGTCCACCCAGGGGGACGCCGTGGCGATGAGGACGGCTGGGGCCCCGTCCAGCCTCCTGCACCTGTGGGGAGGGGTACCGCCCCCTTGGGTGGCCTGGAGGCGCCCCAGACAGTCTCCCTCCTAGAACGCTGGGAGCTCATGCTTCCCAGGACCCAGGAACGTTAGGCCATGCTTGGCCGGAGGGCATTTTCTTGGGACCGGCCACCTGGCCAGGGAAAGGGCTGCTGCCCGGCCATGCAGAAGCCCCACCCTCAGGTGTCTGTTGGGGTGGTGATTGCTGCGGCCTCCAGCCGAGCCCGCCCCGTCCCCCAGCCAGCAGCCTCGTGTGGGAAGGTCTGGGGAGGTCAGCGCCTCGTCCCACACCCCCGCAGGCTTCCTGGGCCCCCACCTGGGCTGTGCTCATCCTCAGAGGGTTGTTCTGGGGCCTATGCTCCCACCTCCCCGCGGGGTAGACCCTGGGGCCTCCGGCCATTCACCGGGCCGGGCGGGCTGGTGCGGCCAGGATGGGTCTGGGGCTCCGACCCCTCTGAGCTGCGCCGGGGGCCGGCCGCTGAGCCGGCAGGAAGGTGCCTGGGTCTCCCTGCACACGTCCCCAGGAGCTCGAGGGCTGCGAGTGGGGGGCTTGGGTTCCTCTTCCACACGCAGACCAGAGTGAGACGTCCTCACGGAATCTCTCTCCACCTGTTGTCACTGCGTCGGCCTCACACACATTCGGGTTTTAACGTGATTAATGGGAGAACTTATCTGCGTGTTCCTACGAGCCGCCCCGTCTGCCGTTCCCTGTTTTGTGATTTGTCCACTCGGGCATTGCTTACAGGCCCTTTTCTCTGGAAGTTGGAGGTTTTGCCGCCTCACCCCCCATGCCCCCCCGACCGCACCCATGCGGTTCTGGCCGAATCGAGGGGCAGTGTCACCGTAAAGGCAGCCGCCTTCCCACGTGGGCAGTGACCAGTGTGTGCTACTTCTGGGCAGCTCTGTGCCCGCAGAGCTGAGCGGGCCTCGTTCTGTGGCTGCGTCGTTCTCCTGCTTGCATCTCTTGCTGGTCCCCAATCCCCTGAGGAAGCTGAAGTCTCAGTGGCAGGCAGGCGAGGTGTCCCTTTCAGCTCCTGGGTCCCCGTGGGAACGAACGGCCCCGGCCCAGTGCCTGCAGCCAGTTCGCCCTTGCTCCTGGTCTTTGTGCTCCTGGGCGGCGGTCCTGAGGGGCCCACCTGGCTCCTCACCTGCCTGAGCCCCCAGTGGGTGACCGCCCCGTCCCCACAGGCGCACACACACCCTGGGGCCCCTGCGTGGCTGCCCTGCACAGAGGGCTCAGGACGGCCAGGATGTCACCACAGCAGCTCACTGCTTCGTGGAGGGTGAATAGGAAGCAGCTGCTGCCTTGGGGCTGGGCCAGGGCCTGGCAGGGATGGAGTCCAGTGGGCGGGCCTGGGCAGGGCGGGGCGGCCTGTGGCCCCTCCCACCCTGGAGCCGGGCCCTGCGGACTGGCTGGAGGCCTCCGCTCCTGCTGGCCTGGCCTCTCCCATCCCAGCTTCCTGTTTCCTGGGTCTCTGCCTCCCTCTGCCTCCAGGGTCCTCCTGGGTCGCCCTTGGCCTCACGGACCTGCCTGGCTTCCCTCCACCCCTGACTGGTGGGGGTGGAGGGTTCAGTGGAGAGTGCGTTTCCCTGGCAGAAAGCCAGGCTGCTTTCTTTGGGGAAGCGGGCCTTGAGCTGTCTGTCCGTCCCTGTGGCCAGGTCTGCCCTGCTGGGAGGAGATCTGGTGGTCAGATGGGGGCACGTGGGCGTCCCCAAGCCTGTTGGGTGGGGGAGGACCTCTAGGGTCCGTCGGTCACAACGGCCCTCACAGTCACACACTGGGGTCCCTCTGAACTGTGAACCAGGGCCCTGTGCACAAGCATCGGCTTCCCCAGCCCCCGGCCAGGAGCAGCCGGAAGGACCTGGAACAGCAGTGCCCCTTCAGCACCCGTGTGCCTGGCCGGGGCCACAGGCTTCAGGGCAGGTCCCGAGGCCTCAGGCTCCCACATCTTCCCCAGACAGCACGGGGCGCTGGCAGGCAGCAAGGCCTAGGGGTCCCCTCCCGGCCAGGAGCAGCAGGCACCACACAGCCTAGCCATGGGCCCCCGGGGAGGTGGGGCTGGGCTGGGACGCCCGGTGGATGCTCAGGCCCGGGGCTTGGACCCTAAGGGACCTGAACCTGGTACGTGACCCTGTGGTAACCTCTGCCCTTTCTGCTTCCCACTAGGTCACCGATGATGAGGACACGGCTGTTCTCCGGAGCGTTCGACTTCGGGGCGTTCTCCTGCTCCACGCCCCCCCGTTCTGTCTGAGGGACCCCGCGTGCCTTCTGGCTGGCCGCGTGCAGAAACGTGCTGGCCCGCGGTGGTCAGCGTGGCTCCGGGAGGAGCGGTGTGTCTGGCTGGAAGGACAGAGCCCCAGGACACCGTGGGTCCTGGCGGCTGAACGTATTTATTCTCCCTACTCCAGTGTTTCTGGGAAGGGCTGCCCCCAGGCTCCAGGACAAGCGATTGCTTCCAACCCACGGCGCGGCAGGGGGCCGGTGAGGGGTCTCTGTGCTCGAACAGCAGGGACCTGCCCTCCCATGCACTCGGAGCTGGGTCCCACCAGTGCCCAGGGCCGGCCCCCGGCCACCCTGTCCCCGAGGTGCCAGGAGGCACCGGCACAGACGGGCGAGGCTGTCACTTTGAAAACAGACTTCGCCGTCAGAAGAGAAGAGTGTGTTCCTTTTCCCTTTTCGTCACTTTAAAGACCAAAAGAAATGGGACCAAGAAG
>PVJI01021651.1:0-26703 GCA_004026765.1 Micronycteris hirsuta
ATTTATTTTTATTTATTTTTAGAGAGAGGGGAAGGGAGGGAGAAAGAGAGGGAGAGAAACAGCAATGTATGGTTGCCTCTCACATGGCCCTCATGGGGACCTGGCCCGCAACCCAGGCATGTGCCCTGACTGGGAATCGAACCGGGACCGCTTGGTTCCCAGCCCGCGCTCAATCCACTGAGCTACACCAGCCAGGGCGAAACTTTAGTTTTTAAATGGAGGGAGATGGCCATTACCACTTGAACCAGTGGGACACCCTCACATTACATCTCCTTGATGCAGTGCAATGGAAAGCTTACATGTCTCTGAACTGTTCCTGCCATACTGCTATGTCTGATCAGAGTATGAGACCTCTCTTCCACTTTACCGGAAACATGCAGCATAGATGAGCAAATGAAACCCGTGATGAAACACACAGACAGATCTAGTCTAGAACATGGGCTCTTCTCCAACAAAGCAGCCTTCACTATTCAAAAAAATCCACTGTATTGAGAAAAAAAGTAAGAATATTCTAGATGTAAAAATTACAGAGATGCAACAATCAAGTAAAATACTTGAAAGTTAATTTGATATTGGATAAGAAAATAATCTATAAAAGATACTTTTAGGAAAATTTAAATATGAAGTGGATAAGTGACGTTATGAAACTTATTTTACTTTTTTAAGCATTTTTTCAGTTTAATAATGGTATTGTGGTCATTAGGAGAATATTTATATTCTTAGGAAATGATGCTGAGGAATAAGAGTTAAGTGACAAGATGTTTGTTATTCATTTATAGACAATTTAGAAAGAAAAGCAAATAAGGATGCTTTTATATATATACACATGTATCTGCATACATGTACATATATATGTATATTGTATATGTATTAAAGGGCATGCACAAATGTAGAAAAATATTAAAAATTTTTGAATCTTGGTAAAGGGCAGATAGGTATTTATTACACTTGTATTTCAGTTTTTCTGTATTATTGAAATTTTTCAAAATAAAAAGTTGGGAAAAGCAAAAATGCATGTAACTTAATTTTAAAAACATACTACTACTCCACTGATGTTTTGTCTTTTGGTTGAGTACTTTTGAAGTATTTTATTGGTGTCATGTTTAGATAAATTCAACTGTAATATAAAATAGCGGCCACTACCAAGATGAAGAAAACAGAACTTTCTGTCAAGTTCTGGCTGCATAATGCTGGTGACCTTGGGCAACTTGCTTTTGACCCTTGAGGCTTGGTTTCCTCTCCTGCCCACTCATAAGACATTGTAAGATAATCCGTAATATAAATAATTGTAAGACATGCCCTCGGCCCAAGGTAATACATAGCTGGATTTCTTTTTCTTCTCCTGGAGAGTGAGAGTAACTTTTTGAAAGAAGAGCCTGTCACTCTAGGCATTCATAAAGGACTTACCTTTTAGACCACAAAGCCTGCACATGGCTGCAAACACTGTGGATTCCATCTCGATGTTCCTGACGCCGGCTTTATATGCTCTCTTCAGGTAATCTACCTTTTTTTCTCTGGAAAAGCTGCACAATGCTCCATCTAGTCGACCCTGGCCTGAAAGAGAATGGAGAACATTTAGCAATCTGACACCCTTCCACAGTGGCAGTGGCATCACTAAGAGGCTGGCTGTCTGTTGGAGCGCTCTGAAGCTGACTCGAATTCTCATGCCTGCACCCCAGGCAGGATAAACCCTGCCATCTGAGTCTTCCTATCATTGGACCAGGAGCAAGGCTGCGCCTGACTCCAGAGTCTCATATGTAGAGAATAGTCTCCGTGGTGCTGAGTGCCGCAGCTCTGGGGCAAGTAACCATTGAGTGGCCGCAGCAGCCAGTACTGTGCCCAGGGATAATGGAATTAGAAAAATCATCATTTTGCAATGCACGCTAGAATCATTGTGTAAAAAACCATTGAGTTACAGGATGTTCACCCAGTGCCAAATTATCACCCCAGAGATTACTTGCTCCTTTCAAAGAGAAAACTTTGAACCTGAGAGTCACTGACAGATCTGCCCTTTGAGGAAAATCTCAGGTTGCTCCTGTGACTGAGGGATGGCCCAGGGCCAGGTGCTGGGGAGAAGAAGAGACCTCAAACCTCACCATGCCCTGAGCTGCTTAAGGATCAGAACAGTGGTTTGGACATTGCAACTGTCCATCTGCCCTTCATGACAATGGTGGCCAAAACTAGACATCCCATTTGACTACCTTCTTCTCTGTTACACAGCTCTCAGGCTGTCTACCAACCTCTTGTGATCACCTTTTCCCTTCTAGGCTGCTCTTGGTGTTCATTGACCACTTAATTTCACCTGTATCAGCCAGTGGGGCTGGAAGGGGGTGGAAAAAAGTTTGATGCTCTAACTCCTCATACACCCTGCAGGCACTGAAAACAGATATCTGCGCCCCACTCCCAAGGATGGCCTGGATTGAAGCAGGGAGGCCAATAGCACTCTGTCACCATCCATTACTTGCTTCCTTTACTCTTTTTACCTTTTAGGCTACTACCACCCTAGCTGTCTGCTTCTCCTTGTTTCTTCCTCCTTAGGGCTGCCTGCCAACACCTCTAACATAGCATTATTTAAGCCAATTCAAACTCAGCTGCCCCGGAAGCCATGCAGGTATTGTCAATGAGGCCTGCATGGTCCAGGAGCAGCCTCACCTTGCCTTCATTGAATGTAGCCCTGGATGTGGCCTGGGACTGGCCAGGCTGTCATGCATTATTTTATAGTTTTTAATGTTATGTTATTTCAAGAAGCCAAAGCTATGGATTTTCATGTGAAATTTTAAGAAATTATAAATGTTGGCCAAAAAATTCACATTTTAAAAATTCTGTGAAGGCCAAAGGAAACACTGACTCCAACAGACTGTCATGTTCAAGCTGTGGCTAAAACCCATCCATGACCCTGCCGACAAAGGGGCCAGAGGCTTATGACAGAGGCTTTCAACCTTATCAGACCCAACATGCTCCCTATTTTATAATACATATGTTATAAAATGAAATGTTACTAACCTGAAAATACATTTATAGATATTCTAGCCTATCTCCATACATAACTTAAAAATAAAAAAGATCCGGTTAGAAAGGAAAGATACACTAACTGGAATGAAGACTAATTTATGGGAAATTAACAGTAAAGTGGATGATGCTGAGAATCAAATCAGCAATTTGGAATATAAGGAAGCAAAAAACCAATCAGAACAGGAAGAAAAAAAAGTATCCCCCAAAAGTAGGATAATGTAAGGAGCCTCTGTGACAACTTCAAGCACACCAACATTCGCATCATGGGGGTGCTAGAAAGAAAAGAGAGAACAAGACATTGGAAACATATTTGAAAAAATAATGAAAGAAAACTCCCCTAACTTGGTGAATGAAATAGACATACAAGTCCAAGAAGTATAGAGAGTCTCAAACAAGTTGAACCCAACCCACACCAAGTCACATCATAATTAAAATGCCAAAGGTTAAAGACAAAAGGAGAATCTTAAAAACAGAAGAGAAAAGAACTTAGTTACCTACAAGGGAGCCCCCACAAGGCTGTCAGACAATTTCTCAAAAGAAACTGCAGGCTAGAATAGATTGGCAAGAAATATTCAAAGTTGTGGAAAGCAAGAACCTACAACCAAGAATATTCTACCCAGCAGAGGTATCATTTAGAATCAAAGGACAGATGAAGATCTTCCCAAATAAGAAAAAAACTAAAGCTGTATATTACCACCAAACCAGCATTATATGAAAGGTTAAAGGGTTCTTCGTTAAGAAGAAAAAGAAAATAAAAAGTGTGAACCATAAGATGGCAACAAATGCATATCTATCAACAATTACATCTAAAAAACAAAATAAACAAACAAGCAGGACAGAAACAGAATTGAAGATGTAGAAGACACTTTGACGGTCACCAGATGGGAAGGAAGTAGGGGGAATGGGAAAGAAGGTGAAGAGAAGTACAAATAGGCAGTTACAGAATAGCCACGAAGATGTAAAGTACAGTGTAGGAAATGGAGTAGCCAAAGAACTTATATGCATGACCCATGAACATGGACAATGGGTGAGGATAGCCTAAGAGAGTAGGGCAAAGGAAGAAAGATTGGGACAACTGTAATAGCATAATTAATAGAATATAATTTAAAAAAAGAAAAAAGTTTGCCATAAAGATTCACAAAACATCTTTTAATATAATAGCCTAAGTTTGATCCAAAGGGAAAAAATTAATTTAAAATGAAATAATATGTAGCTTGATGAATGTACTGCAACACAGCCATGCTACAATATTTCTAGAATGCCCTCCAAGGATTGGGACCAACCCTGGTTAGAATCTTTCTTCTGGAATGAGCATGGACTGCCCTTGACACTTTTTTCTCCTGGCCCCTCACCCCTTGTAGCAAAATGTCCTTAACAGTCACCTTCGGTTTGTCCCTCAACTTGATTTGAGAACACTTCAATCATTGCTGAGATGGAAAGGACCATTCTGATATCATCCATCCCTTTGGAATTCCTCCCCTAAATATTTCTCCCCATTTTCTGGGTTCCACTCTTTCCAGAGTACCAGATCCCTTTTGAGGTACAGAATTGTACCTCAGAATGGCAGAAACATAGAATCAGCCTATTCACCTTCTCCCAGAGCCATCAGTTGAAATTAAAGGCATAAACAGAAGTAAGATTTTGCTAACATCATTAATTGCCTATTAACGTTCAATTGTTCTTGGAGGATTGAACAGCCTCTCAATATACACTCACTGTAGGTGCTTCTCTGCTGCTTATTATGTCCTTATGCTCCTGTGCTTTTGGAAGTTAAAAAGGCTGTTTCAGTTCCTTTTTGATTCCCAATTATTACTTTTCTGAAGTGAAGTTTTTAATGTAAATTATGGGCTTGAATAACAAAGAATTGCTTTCACAGTTTATACATTCTTCTCACCTTCATAAAAATCATAGGTACACATTGTATGTCCAATGAGAGCTGGGAAGTTGGGAATTTCTTTACTGCAGTTGAATAATTCCTCAGCCAGTTCCTTGTCAAGTTCAGTATTTCGGGTGACTATGTTGTCCAAGATTACCTGCTCAAATCTGGGCTTAAAAAAGGAGTCTACAGCTGTGTCTGTTATTACAACAGACCCCGGTGCAATCCCTGTAAGGTGGGAATAAATAAGTGGTTACTTTTGACATAGTACGTAATCTATTCTGCCAAAGATGAATTAATGTTAGTTGCTAATAATTCTCCTTCTTTTCACCCTTTAAATTATTTTTCTCCAAGTGCAATTAAATAATAACATTCAGAACAGGCATTTACATTTGCTGTCTTTCCAGATTCACATTTACCATGTGATGGGGTTTAGATTCTAAGAAAAACGTGACTCTTGGACATGCAAATTAGTATCGGCCTTCGGGCTAAAATTTGAATAAATTAGGTCAGGGATAAACTAAATGAGCCTGCCAGCAAGTAGCTTTCACAAAGTGATGTGACTACTTGATAGCTAATCTTCTCTGCAGCTCCTTGATCACTGTAATTTCTCTGCATCTCCATCCTCCCTTCCTTCTGATTCTTATCACATCCATCCCTCCTCCCCTCTCCAGCCCCATGTAAATTAGGCCACTTGGCTGACCTTCCAGTGCTACAGTCCGGCTTGCTCGTGGGACTTACTAAGTCAAGTCACAGGGACTTGAGAACCATCTTCTGCCCAGGTTATTCTCCCTGCCCAGAATGCTCTTTTGTCCTCCCCCACAACTTCTCATCAGACTGACACCAACTCATTCTTCAGGAGTAGGTGTAAGTCACTTCCTTCAAAAGATCTGAATCCATGGAGGAGGGAAAACATAAAAAGACAGCACAGTCAGGTTACATTAAATTTCCCCAGGCCCAGGTTTTGACCGGGTGTTTGACCCATTCTGATTTCTGTTTAGAGCCAAAATAAGGGAACATACAATGATAGTGCCCTCTACTGTTCTAACATTCATCTTATTGTGTACAATTACTCATGCGTTTGCCTATTGCCCTGATTAAACACAAGCTCTATAAATGCAGGAGCATTTTCACTGTTGTCTCCCCAGGTCTAGCATTATGCCTATTATATTATAGATACTCAAGAAGAATTTGTTGAATGAGTGAACGCTTGCATAGAGGTGACATAGGGCAGACATCTGCAAACTACAATCCATGGGCCAAATTCAGACTGTCTTTGTCAGTAAAGTTTTATCGGATCACAGCCACAGGTACTCATTACATACCTGTGGTTGCTTCCATACTGCAGAGGTGAGAAGTTGCAGTAGAAACCATATGGCCTACAAAGCCTTAAATATTTACGATTGGGCCTTTTACAGAGCAGGGCCATATCGGCCTGGGTTTTTATAAATTCCAATATTGATCAACGTGGGGTTCATTTAGGGGATCCACCTAGCGACCCAAGGTGGGCTCCAATGATAGAGCTTTGGTGGGTCAGATACTTTTTAAATAAGTCAAACAAGTGGCTCCTTGAATTATCCATTATGTTGTAAGAATAGGAAAATGATTGAGAAGGAAGTTGAAAATGTAGATATCAAAATGATGTCTTCCCAATATTTAGATGCATTAGATAGAGTCTTTCCAAGGCCAAAAGGAGGGCATCCAGAAGAATGCCAAATCTAACAATGATTGCTAACATTCTCCTCTTTCTGGATGAACATCCACAGATGTCTTTTTTTTCTTTTAATTTCATCTATGAGAGCCTTGGGTGGACTTTATTCCTGTACCACAGCTTTGGAAAGGGCCTAATCTTTCCAAACATGTCTGTTTCTAGTGAATCATGTAGTTCTGTGATACTGGACAAGTCACTTTTCTAGTTTTTTAGTTTGAGGATTTCTGAAGGTCCATTCCAGCTCCAAAGATGTATGGTTCTAAGACAAAAATCTCAGCCCTTTTTATAGCTCCCATTCAGTCCTGTCACTCTGTCAACCAAACTCTTCCAGTTACAATGCTCTGTCTGTTTTTGCATTTGGTGACAGAGTACAATCACTTCTTCACAAGGTCTGCTCCTGAAGAAAATATTGAGCCCTGGTTGGTGTAGCTCAGTGGACTGAGCGCGAGCTGTGAACCAAAGGGTCACCAGTTTGATTCCCAGTCAAGGCACATGCCTGGGTTGCGGGCCAGGTCCCCAGTGGGGGCCACGTGAGAGGCAACCACACATTGATGTTTCTCTCCCTCTCTTTCTCTCTCCCTTCCCTTCTGTCTAAAAATAAATAAATAAAATCTTTTTTAAAAAAAGAAAAGATTGAAAAAGAAGGCTTCTTTATAACCAGATCTCAGCTCAATATGGAAACATAAGCAAGGGCCCTTACCAGCCAGGAAGCAAGGAGAAGGGAAGCTTGGGGAAAACCTTGGGAAGCACCCGCTGGCCCTTGCCTAGAGGTCCAGCTTGGTCTGTTCTGCTGTGTTGATGCGGAAAAGACACAACCGAGGGATGTAGTCATCAACATGAGCTTAAAGCAATATTTTCCTAAAAGCTTTGAGGTCTGCTTAATTAGCTGACAAACAAGGCAATTATTAGTGATTGAAAGCACTTATTTCTGTCATTTATAAATTATACCTCAAAATTTAATGTAACCCTCAAAACTTACTTTTATCCTCAAAACATATTTACTAGCAATTCTTTTACTCTTTCCTTTAAGAACACCTAAGTTTCCCTGGGCAACAGGCAGTGGAATCTCTCACTCCAAGTTGTCATGGAAAAAAGAAAGGCAGATAAAAAGGTAATATATTTTTAAATTTCTTTAAATTTCAATTTCTTTCAGTGTCTTCAAGCCTAGCCTCCTGACATTTTAGCCCAATAGGTGTTCTGCTGGGCTCTGAGTATGTTGGTGTATTTCGGCAGCTACTTTGTATGGGGTAATCAACTGGGATTTAATAGCAGAAATCAAGCATCTCACCTATTCCCCCTGATGTGCCAATTCTGATGATGGTAACATCACAGCACTGGGCATAGTGCAGTAATTTGATAAGTTCATGGAGCATGATAGACATGGAGGGAATCCCCATACCATGCTGTTGAGAGAAAAGAGAAAGCCATTACACAAACAGACACATGCACAGGACATAGTTTCTTTCTTCATTACAAGTTAACAGCCCTCAGATATATTTACATAATCATTATGACTTTGCCAAAGCTGAGGAAACCATAAGTCAGCTCTAGCTGACGCCTACATGACATGCTGATAGATGTGTCCATCTGTGAGGATCAGAGCGAGGCATCTCCCTGCCAGTTGAACTGAGCTCAGCCCTCACCATCAAGCGTGGAAGCAGGCAATGGCGCGGGGCACTGGCTTGTCAGGGCACAGCTATTTTTCATCTCCCCCTGGGCTCTTGACAGTGAGCCTTTGAAGTAGAGCTTTTTTTCAAGATTGACTTGATTTCGAGAAAATATAAATTTGCTGCCATGTAAATCAGTCCCTTCCCACCATACAAAATGAAATAGTAAACCCATGTCATTGCTGTCATGTTCCCTTGTTCATGTGCTGCTAATTCTGGGGAGCTCTGAAAGATATGAGAGCAGAGACGTGGGTTACACCCGCACACAACAGTTCAGAGCAGATGGTCAGTGCGCAGGTGAGGTTAAGTCACCATAATCCTGGTTTTCCTCAGCATTTGGAATGGTAGAATCAATGTCACCAGAAGAGGGGTCAACATGAGTTAAGGGTTTAGCAACTCCTGGTGGTCATATGTTCAAGAACTCTCCAGAAAGGTCCTCCATGCTGGAATTTGTAGTAGCTGGAGCTGAGTTCAGAATAAGTGGCTATTTCATTCCTAACATAATAACAACAGAGAGTTGAATGTGTTCTTCTTTCTACTCTTGGGCACTAAGTTTGCATGCAGAAAATCTCCAGGGGCATCTTGGTGATTAGGTGATATCTGCCACCAATTCTCTCATTAGCACATCTGGAAAACCACTGCAGCTATGACCATGATGTTCTCTCCTGGTTCCCTCCCTCTAACCTTCAAGAATATTAAATTATAAAAAGTTTGAACCTCTAGGGTTCCCATTTTTGGTTTCCGTTTAATATGTCCTGACTTCCAAATGCATTGTAAGTCTCCTGGAGACATGAATCAAACCTAAATCACTCTGTATCTACAAGATTAATAAGTTTGGGCTTTGGCACTGACTTTACCACTAATGAGTAAACTCTCTAAATCTTATTTGCTCAACTGTAAATTAAGAGAATGAACCATTATTTGACCTATTAGGTTACTTCTAAGTCAGATATTTGATAAGTCTATAATTATCACTTATTATATGACATGGTAATAAAATGACAAATGGGCTTGTGTGTTTCTGCGAACATGTCTCTCTCATGCATGCGTGCGCACGACACACACACACACAGCCCTCAAGTGCTGGAGAGGAAGAATTTTCAAATAAGGGGCCCAAATTGGAAATCCTCTGTCTGCCTAGTGAGGTTCGTTTCTAACTGGCCGACCTCTGGGCAACATACTTATTTTATCTATTTTTCCCTAATAGGACAGCAAAATCCATTTATTGCTGTTTTTGTATCTTATTGTTAAGTTTTACTGCTTGTTTATGATAATTTCACAGTTTTGTAAACCTTACTTTTATGTCCTTACCCATTTTTTGTGCAAGAAAAAATGACAGTTGCAGTCTAAATGTCAAACAAAAGTTAATGAGACAAAATTTGCCTAGATCAAACAATATTCAGTTTCCTTTTAATGTAGATATTCTATGAACAAATGAATAAATGAGTGGATTCTCCCATCTGAGCCCAAAGCAAGTTTCAGGCATTCTTGATGCAGACGGGAGATCTACTTAGCTGCTGCACTGATGTTGCATAATTTTCTCTCCTGTGCTCCAGGCTTCCAGCCCTGATCGCTATCCTTCCCTCACTGGGTGCTTAGAGTATTGATGACTGGTAGCTCTACCCTGGGTGCAGGAGCCACATACCATTCAGCTCCTTAGAACAATCACACCTCTGCAGAAGATTCTTCCTCATTCCCTAGTACGTCTGGCTCTGCCCTCTGTGAGGACTGCAGTGTCCATATATGTGATAGACAAGAGCTATCATTTTAGAATACAACCCTGTGGCAGAGACGAACTTAGAAAGGCAAGCTTGGTGGACACACATACCCACTTTCCTCTGTGTATGTGACCCCGAGTCCAAAAGGGAGTGGTCTATGTGTTCCCTAAAATCGCAAATTATTCCACTTTCGTTTTGTCTTAGGGCACTGTGTAAGTCCATAGCTGTTAACATATTCTAAATTCAGGAGAGCTGTTCACGGGAGCTCTGTGGAAAATGCATTTCCAGCTTTTCAGCGAGCTTATTGTAGTGCTAAACAGCAGCCTTTGGCTGTCTTGAAAATTGGCCCCTGTATCCTTAAAGTTCAACATTCCCAAAGCTGGAAAAGGGATGGAAGGGAGAAAATTACTGGTGGCTTAATCAGGTACAAACTAAAGAAAGGAAGTGTGCTTTGCGGGTTTTTTTCCCCCTAAGTTGAGTAGCTAAGTGGTAACTAATAACTAAAGGGACACCGAATACTATGTTCTGCCCCTGGGACTTTTTCCTACAATGAATGTCACACCTGGAGACTTAATTTAATTGTGTGAGAAGGCAAAGCAAGAGGGGAACAGAACTCGTGTCTTCAGAAGTGCCCTCTTTTTCTGCAAGCTTGTGACAACCCCAGAGAGCAGTCGTGGAGTACTCACGCTGACGGCCAGCACGGGGCCGGTTTTGTACATGCAGTATCTGTCCGTCCCGGCACAGATGTCTCTTACGTCTTCCCCACTGTCCTCCAGTCTGAGCTCCTTATGCATAAACAGTGCAAACGCTTTCATTCTGTTGGGGCTCCCGCCTACACAGACAAACTATGAATAAAAAGAAACAATTACCTGCTTTAATGACTGCGATAAAAACCAAGGGTCAGCTTTCAATGTTAATGTTTTTATTTTAGTTTTCATTAATTTACTTAAGAGTATGTGTAGATGTTATGGGTTATGCTCACGAGTTCACTAATTTGCATCATTAACCTGTAAAGAAGGCAGCCAGACACAGAGTTTGGTATACTTCATTAGTGAAGAAAAAGATCATCACAAAGTTGAAGTGAGTGTTGCTGTTGGTCCAGGTGGTGTTTGCTGGTGTTTTCGTTGCAGTGAACATCAACCAGCTCTCAGCCGATATCAGCAGCTTATTGCTGGGCATTAACAGACAACATGCTTGGCATGTACATACTGAGCTCGTGAAATGTGAGTAACATGAGAACAAAAGGAGAACTAGGAGGTTTACATGTGTTTTGTCATTCTACATCCCCAGTCACAAGTTGTTATTGTAAAATGTGCTATGTTGAGTTAAAGCTTTAAAAAGTTAATCACATCAAAGCTTTCCCAACCTCTCATTCAGAGGAAACTCTCATGGGAGCAAGCCTTATGGCGGACTCAGAATCTCACTGCAGTATTTCATCAGCCCCAATATTTTGGTTTTGTTTACATTTTAACATCTCTCAAATTACAATAAGTATTTCAGTCAGGAGTATAAAATCTAATGAACTATGGCCATACAATTGTCTGAGAGTTTCTTGTGCAAGAGCCTATCAGGGTCCATCAGCCCCAGGGATGGGGGCGGTGGGCCTCAGAAAGGATCGGGTGGCCAGCAGCAGCGTGGATGCGCAGCCAGCCGGGTGAGTACCAGGGTCGGCAGCGGGGCGGACAAGCAGCGGGGCGGACAAGCAGCAGCAGATGTCAGAGACGTGAGGAAGCACAGCCCACAGAAAGGCGTGGGCACAAAGCCATTGGGGAACCTAAGCTAAGCGGTGAGGCGCACCGTCTGAGGACGCTCTGTCAGAGATAAGGCAACGCAGTGGTGAAGGGCCTGCCCTTTGAGATAAGTCTGGCTTTGTACCCCAACCCCACCACTGGTTAAGTAACTTGCTAGTGTCACACAGGCAATTTCTACATGCCTCAGATCATCACCTCCAAAGTAGAAAAACAAAGTACCCTTCGTGTGGTTTTGTGACGATAAAACGGGATTGACTATGGCAGAGGACATTGCACAAATCCAGGCAACTTCTGAGCACTCAGCAAATGGTAACTATAATACTATTTGTCAGCTCAGGTAGCAACTTCCTGGCGCTGCTTTTGAGCTTGTGTAGTGTTTCCATATTGCTGAATTCAGTAGAAATGAAGTTTATTCAAATCCAGTGAGGAAAAGGCAGTTGGTGGTGCCTGACTGATGTGGGCAGCAGCAGACGGAGGATCGAAGGGCTGCTGGCCAGGCCCCGCCCGGGCGGAAAGAGTCTCTGTCTAAGGAAGTCCCCTGACTGAGGTTGTAGCGTAGCGCCCCCCAGTGATTCACTATCACTATTCGGTAGTCTGATTACATGATGCATTCTGTTCCCACTTAGCAATAATTCCTGTGCCACACTCATTTTCAATTATGGGATATAATTATCCTTTTATCCAGCCCCTCTGCTTCTCTCCTACCCCCATTATTGTCTTTTCTGTGGCTTCTGAAGTTTTTCCTTGATGGGGCTTAAAGTTGGTAATGAACTACATTGGGAGTTAGCCATACAGGCTGGGTAACAGAGAGAGTAAGACCATGGTCTAAAGTTAATTTTTAAATTATTATTGATTACTTATGAAATTTTTCTCTCTATTGGTATGGACAATTAAGACTTAGCTCGAGATCTAAGTACGAAGAGGGTTTTGCTTTGTTTGGTTTGGTTTTTCACAGACTACAGTAGTTTGAAAATAATGTCATTGTGTGGTGCCAGTGAATGTAAATTACAACTATTTATATTGACCATAAAACAAAAACAGATGTTAGAATAGCTTACAGTTTGAATTCTTTGAACTAGATATTGCTGTAATCAACAGGAATTTCTGAATGTTTCTGGTGACATAAAGATGATAGGTATAGACAGAAGCTTTTTCATTTTTGAAGCCTTACTCTTAAATCAGACTCACTAAATATCACCTCTAGACACAATTTTAAGTCTGGCTGTTTTAATGAGAAGTAAAATATGGCTGAGGACCACCAAGCAACACTGACCTTAAGTGACACTTACTGTGATTTATGTCCTAAACAAAATGATCATTTGTCTGGCTTTATCAAAGAAGATAAAAGTACATTGGGAAAGAGTCTGAAGCACGGCAAAAATGTGTTAAGGACTTTGCTATATACTGCCAGAATGAACTCATTTACAAATCTGTCTACTGTCTTAAAAGACTTGCCTTTGCCATGCTGTTTTAACCTGGTCCTATTGTAGTTTACGTATGTTATATACTTACAAAGGAGTATAAACAATTTTAAAATGCGTATTACAGAGTGTTATATGGTGATGCTTTTTCATGTTACTTGACATCTCTAGGGAGAGATTGGAGGATATGTTAATAATTTTATCAAAGATGTATTTGAGTGTTGAGTTTGAGTAAATAACATCTAATGCTCCTCCACTATGTTTTTTAACTGCTTGATTCATTCCAGTCAGTATGACAAAGTCTGATGAACTCTTCACCAAAGCTGTTCCTCTTTTTTTCTGGGCACCCAGCTAACCTGAACTTCCCGGCCTCCTCCCCAATTAGATAAGGCCGTATGCCTGAGTCCCAGCCACTAGAATGTGAACAGAAGTGATGGGTGCCACTTCCTGTCCTAGCCCATGGAAATGTCCCATTGGTGATCCTGCAGATTGTCTTCTCCTGTCTGCCGGACGGGTGTTGACACTCAGAAAATCTTTGCGAGCCACTCCTCAAAGGTGACAGACAGGGCACCAAGATGGAAGGAGCGTGGGTCCCTGAATCACCAGTTGGAGGAAAGCCACCCATCAGCTGGGAACACCCACCTTCTACTCCGTGTAAATAAGAACTAAACTTATGTTATGCTAAGCCACTGGTACTTTGTAGTATTGGCTAGCAAAAACTTTTAAAATATGGTAAGAAAATAGGAATAATTGTCAAAATCCTCAATGTTTAAATTTCACACATCCAGAGTTCTTCTTTCCTTGGAAAAGAATGCTGTTAATGATAACGATCATCTCTGTGAAGACAAGGATGACTTCTCAGGTGCTGGTGGCTTATGCCCTCTCTTCTTAGCTAGGATTACTGCTCTGGGATTTAAGGGACTCAAGAAATTGAACTTAGCATGTTCTCATTCAAAGATAAGAATGTAGCTGAGAAAGGCAAGTTTCTGAAAAAAACATCTGTGAATATAAAACAGACTTTACCTGCTGCCTCTAAAAGAATGCTCATGTAGGTCAGACAGCCAGTCTGGTTATTGGGAACCACATTGCCCACTGCCCACTCCTCACACACACACTTCTGCCTGCTGTCCACCCAAATGGCCCACTCAGTGGAGTTGCTCTCTGCTAGGACAAAGCAGGTTCTAAACCAGAGCATGCCTTTTTATTCAGAAGAGAAGCTACTGAAGGGGTTCCCACTAGGTACATAGTGGGTTTATAAGGTTGGAGAGTGGTTATGGCAGAGTGTGAGAATAGTGCTGATGAACATTTAGTCAGGTGGAGAGTTTAAGGCCTGATTCCTGGGATTGTACCAAAGATGAGGCAACTCTGTGTGTGTGTATGTCTGTGTATGAGAGATATGTATGAGTCTAACTATTTTCATGTCTGAAACAAAGATTTCTATCCCAATGATTTCCCAGAAACTAACACTTAGAGTACCAAAATGTAGTGCTCTACATTGTTGTATTTTTTTAAATAGAGAAGAGCCATTACTTTTTTCGTCAGAGAAACCCTAAGTTTAATCCCAGCTCTTTCCCTTATGTGCTGTGTTATGCCTATTATATAGAAGGATAGATGATAAATATAGACATATGTACAGATATGTAGAAGTACTGTTATAATGTATTTATAACAATACATTTGTAACATATGTACATATATATGTTATAGTACTATATATATATATGTATGAACCTCAGTTTCCTCATCTGTACAATGGAGATATAACAACTACCTTAGTTGCTATGAGGTTCGAATTATGTGCCATGCACATATGCCTAATACAGAGTCTGATACATGGAAAGCACTGGATATGTAGATAATAGAACACTTTCTGTCTTAAAGACATATCCTGAGTCTTTCTAGTTTATTAATTATGATTAGTCTTTAATTAATTGGAGTTATCCCCAAGTAAAGGTCCTGGGAATGTCACTGTGAGGCATGAACCTCAAACCTAACATTTGAATTCAGGTAAAGTCTGGTTAATGAGTACCAAAGCTAGCCTTTTTCAATGACTCTTGGAGCAGAAACATCAGAAACATCAGTGAGGAGAAACATCAGTGAATCATCATTGAGAAGATGGAGCTAGTATGGAGAGAGGCCTCTCTCTAAAAGACAGGGACCCGCAGACTGGAGGGTCCTGGGGAAAGAAGGAGCAGGTCACGTCAATTTGGCCATACCCTCCCACGTGTGCTCTAGGAGAGATGAGAGGGAGAAGAAGCAATTTACCTCCCACTGTTAATAAACATCATCGATTTATTTCCTCTCTTTATCCCTCCCTTTCTCCTTCCTTCCCTCGTTCCTTCCTTCCTTTGTTCGTTCATTCGTTCCTTCCTTCCATCTTTCCTTCCCCCAATCTCTCTTCCCCTCCTTCTCTGTTTCTCTTTCTTTCTTACCTTTCTCCTCCCCCTCCTCCATCTCTTCCTTCTTCTCCTTCTAACCTCCTTCTCTTCTTCCTCCCTTTTCAATGCCCACTCCCAATCAATGGACTATTCTCAGTTACTGTGACTTTAAGAATCCGCCTAGGAAAAGCCTGGTCCAAGTCCTAGCTCTGCCACTGTATGTTGTACCTTGTTAACCTCCCTCGCCTTCTCTGAACTCAATTTCCTTGTTTTACGGAGGAAATAGATATCTACTAACCCCACTTAAAAGGGCTAATGTAAAGATCAAGTGTGACAGTGGATATATAAGCTTGTTTGTTTGTTTGTGCTCGTAATTGCTAAAGAAGTGAATAAAATTTGGATGGAAGCTGCATGACTCTCTCCTGGTGGGACTTTGAATAGGTATAGGCCTTTGGGACACAAAAATTCTTTAAGAAGTTTATTCCCTTTGAGCATTTCTGTGAATCAGCCTAAGCAAACAGATTTAAATGTAAAAAATCTTCAGGTCTGAAAATACCCATTTCAGTTGTGTTTATAATAGAAAATACTTTTGCATAAAAGTAGAAAGTAGACTATATAATGTGCATCTTGACATCCATAAACAATATATTTCAAAGAAAGTGTCATAATACTGGGAAAATGTTAATGACATAAAGTTAGGTGAAAAATTCAGGATGCAAAGTCATGTAATTCTAACTATTTAAAAATCTATTTATTAAAAAAGATTGGAAGAAAAGAAAATTGGTTGATATCTATGTTTAGACAGCTTTGTTTAGGGGTTTTAAGGTGTATTTTGAACAATTATTGGGTTTTTTAAAATATTCTTAAATTTTAAATAATGGACATAAGCTACTTTAATTATATATAATCATATATATATCACACATATTATATACCATATATATGATAAAATAAATACTAGCAAAGTACAATTTCCCTAGCAGTATTCTATAAAGAATTTTCTTTTCATATTTCTTATCAAATAACAAAAGTCTTAATAATATGAAATATTGAATAATGGTTATTTTCAAGATAGCATTGTTAATTTTGTTGAGCTATGGTATGCTTTAATAAAATGTGAATTAGTGAAGTTCTGTTTGTAAATGCAGGTGTTAAACAGTGAACTGAATCATAATGAGTTCTCAGCACCCAGCAGTGTTGTCAATGAAATTATATTTATCTCTAGGAACCAGAGCAGCCAAATAATCATGTATGAATTAGATTTAGTTTGGGAACCTTTATGTCTTGTTGGGGTGGAAATGATTGTTCAAGACATACGCAATTTTAGGTTGTTTCAGAGAATGAGGATGACTTCAGTTCCTAGTGGGACCTCTGACGTTTCGATCACTGAATGGGGAAAGTTTGTGTTGGGAAAATAACAAGGTGTATCAGCAGAGGAAACAAGAGTTTTTTTCCTCAAGTTAGAAATACTTTTTTACCTTTACATCCCCAAACATTGCTGGTAGGTTGTGTGTTTTTGTTCCTAAATCCAAGTGATAGAGAACGTCTTCATCCATAGAATCCAGGTAAGGATTTTTAACATGAACAAATCTTTTTCTGGGGAAAATAATATGAAAATATGTAAAGAATTTAGATAGAAATCACACAAAAGAGAAAAGATATCAGTCTATACCTAGGATAACCATAACCCAAGTGCTGAACCCAAACCTTCATTTAGGATTAAATGATTTTTTTGAGAAGCAAATATTATTACAATATATTAATAAAACCAACACCAATAATAATAATGGCTAATATTTTCTGTGCACATAGGCATAGCCTTAAGCAGGAAGATTGCACACTGCCATAAAAACAATGTATAATAAATACACTACGTCATTTAATCCCATAACCATTCTATTAGGTAAGTAATACTAATTAATCCAATTTACAAATGAAGGAGCCAAGCTTGCAGAAGTTGAGAAACAAGCAAGATTTTACAACAAGTAGATCACAGAGCAGTCTGTAAGACTGTTCTCTATCCAGTTCTGTCTGGCCCTCGTGGTCATTTTCTTCTCTGCGTGGGAGGCTGTGTAACATAAGGTACTGGGATCTGTACTCAGATTGCCGGGTTCCACTCCCAGTTCAACTGTATGTATATATATGTGTGTGTGTGTTTACATATATATGTATATATATATATGCAGTTGAACATTTCCTTATCTGTAATGGGTGTAGTGAAAATAACTGCCAGATTGCCCAGAGGATGTACGAGTCTAGCTGAATTACTATCCTTCCTCTCTCTCAGTAAAGTAAGGCAAGACAGTGAATTGTCTTTGACTATTACAGTAGTGATTATATACAACTTTAATTATTAGAGATAAAGTATCTACTCCATATCACAAGGAGTCAAGACATCTTTGCAAGAGCTGTCTGACTTCTTTGCTCTATATTCCTTCCATTTCTCTGCAAATACCTCTAAACATCTTGACAAAACTTTTGAATTTTTCTATATTTCCAGTGATCTCCAACCATTAAAAAAAAATAGTGTAAAAACACTGGTGCCAAGGCCCCAATGAATTTAGACTCTGAAAGTAGCTTCTCAATCTTCCCAGATGACTTGATGGGCAATCAAAATTGAGAATCCCTCTTTAGGCCTTTGTTTCTGAAACACCCTTCCCCTTTCCCTCCACCGTTCACAGATCCGAATCTTACTCACTGTTCAAGGTCAAATTAAAATATCACCTCCTCCAGGTAGGCTTTCCCAAGCATCTTCCCTCCCCAGTTCATGTGCATTCCCACCCCGCACTATGCACCTAAAACATTTATGCCACACCTAGGCTGAGAGATAGGATTTCACGTGCTAATTTTCTGTCTCCCCAGAAAAATTGTGAATTTCCTCATGCAAGCTGTCTTATATATCTTTTTTTTAATCCCCAAGTCTTAACAAATTATATTTGTTGAATTAAATTTAACTGCTCAGGAAGTGGAACCGAATACTATTAATTTTTTCCTCAAAAACATTTAGGGTAACAGATTCTTAATTAGTTAGTGGATCATAGCTGGTTTCAAAAATAAAGCATTCCTTGCTGTTATAAACTTTACTACTTCAGAACAAGGCTCAAAGCCTCAAAGCAAAAGGATCCCTCCTTTCTTCTCCTGGTGAGGGGCAAGAGGACATTTACCTGTACTTCCTTGTTAGAAAAATTGTGGGCGATAAAGCAGCAGCATTGTGGGAGGAGCTTGTTAGAAATGAATAATCTCAGCCCCCACCCTAGTCCTATGGAGTCAAAATCTGCCTTTTAAGCAACTCTTATGTGATTTCTGTGCACATTAAAGTTTGAGAAACACTGCCATCCACTTTCTCTTCCAACTTCTTTTATACTTTGTTTGACTGTGCCAAAACTGCTTTCCCTCTCTGGAGATTTTTCTTTGGATTCCCAACTGAATCTATAGATCCTTACTCTAGAAAAGAGTTTCCTTCACTATTCCAGTGATTCTATACCCTGACTTCCTATCAGAGTCTTCTGGGGGGTTTTAAAAAGTGCTGGTACCTGAGCCCCACACCTAGAAATTCCGATTCAGATTTCCAGGAAGATATGGGCCTTGGTATTTTAAAAGTCACTGATGTACTCCAAATTTCCTACCTTCAGAAAGAAATTCTCCAACCATTAACTACATTCTCTTGTATTGATTATAATACTACTGTCAATTTATTAGTTTAGGAGACATTCTTTAGTTTTCCTTGATGATCTGTTCAATAGTTAATGATCCCTTGGTCAGAAAGTAGGGGAGAGGGCATGTCTGTAGATTTGTATCCCTTTGGGCTCATCAAAAGCACTTCTAACACTTGTGGCCAAGATGGAGGTGTAGGTAGATATACTGTGCCTCCTTGCACAACCAAAAAAGGACAGCAACAAATTTAAAAAACAAACAGAACTGCCAGAAAATTGAACTGTATGGCAATCCGACAACCAAGAAGTTAAGGAAGAAATATTCATCCAGACTGGTAGGAGGGGTGGAGATGGGCACTCGGAGTAGAGAGAACTCCTGACGAGG
This sequence comes from Micronycteris hirsuta, assembly GCA_004026765.1. NCBI lineage: Eukaryota > Metazoa > Chordata > Mammalia > Chiroptera > Phyllostomidae > Micronycteris > Micronycteris hirsuta. Next base: position 19,573 of record PVJI01021651.1, read on the forward strand.
TGGTGTTTGGAGGAGAGGGGTGGGTGAGGTGGCAGCTGGTGGACTGGTGGCCCCACATTTGTGTGCAGATAAACTGGGAAGAACAACTGGAGAGTGAGGCAGACAGCGCAACACAGGGTTCCAGCATGGGAAAAGAAAGCCTCAATATCTCTACCAGTAAAAACCTGGGGGGCAGGGGTTGTGGTGGCGGGAGAAACTCCCAGCCTCACAGGAGAGTTCATTGGAGAGATCCACAGGGTTCTAGAATGTACACAAACTCACCTACCTGGGATTGAGCACTAGAAGAGTCCAATTTGCTTGTGGGTAGTGGAGGGAGTGACTGAAAGCTGGTTGAGAGCCGAGCAAGCAGCATTGTTCCCTCTATTTGCCCCTCCCCGACATATAGCACCACAGTGCTGTGACAAAGTATGCCCTGCCCTGGTTGCCCTGCCACTTACTATGTAACAGACCCACCAAGACAAAAAAATATGGCTCCAATGAAAGAACAGATCAAAGCTCCAGAAAAAATATAATTAAATGATGAAGAGATAGCCAACCTATCAGATACAGAGTTCAACACACTAGTCATCAGGATGCTCACAGAAATGGTTGAGTATGGTTGTAAAATAGAGGAAAAGTGAAGGCTATGAAAAGTGAAATAAAAGAAAATATACCGGGAACCAACAGTGATGAGAAGGAAACTAGAACTCATATCAACGATTTGGAGAAGAAGGAAGAAATAAATATTCAACTAGAAGAGAATGAAGAAACAATTCAAAAAAATGAGGAGAGGCTTTAAATGTTCCAACATCTGAATCATAAGGGTGTCAGAAGGAGAAGAGGAAAGAGCAAGAAATTGAAAACTTACTTGAAAATGTAATGAAAGAGAACTTCCCCAACCTGGCAAAGGAAATAGACTTCCAGGAAGTCCAGGAAGCTCAGAGAGTCCCAAAGAAGTCGGACCCAATGAAGCACACACCAAGGCACATCTAATTCCAAGATTAAAGATAAAGAGAGAATCTTAAAGGCAGAAAGAGAAAAGGAGAGTGTTACATACAAAGGAGTGCCCATAAGCTTATCAGCTGATTCTTCCAATGAAACCTTGCAGGCAAAAAGGGGCTGGAAAGAAGTATTCAAAGCATGAAAGGCAAGCACCTCCATCCAAGATTACTCTGTCCAGCAAAGCTATCATTTAGAATGGAAGGGCAGATAAAGTGCTTCCCAGATAAAGTCGAGTTAGAGGAGTTCATCATCACCAAGCCCTTATTATATGAAAGTTAAAGGGACTTATCTAAGAAAAAGAAGGAGATCAAAACTATGAACAGTAAAATGACAACAAACTCACAACTATCAACAACTGAACCTAAAAAAACAAAAACAAAAACAAACTAAACAAACAACTAGAACAGGAACAGAATCACAGAAATGGAGATCACATGGAGGGTTATCAGTCGGAAGGGGGAGGGGGGAGAATGGGGGAAAGGTACAGGAAATAAGAAGCATAAATAGTAGGTAAAAAATAGACAGGGGAGGTTAAGAATGGTATGGGAAATGGAGAAGCCAAAGAATTTATGTGTATGACCCATGGATATGAATGAAGGTAGGGAAATGATGATGATTGGATGGTGAGGCGGGGTGCAGGGTGGAGGGGAATAAAGGGGGGGGAATGGGATAACTATAATAGCATAATCAATCAAATATATTAAAAAATTTTTTTAAAGCACCTCTAAGATGATCACTCTATCATTAACCAAAGGAAAGACCATTTTAAGGTATTATGCCAAATTCAATCCATTATGAATCTGGCAATACAATATCAATCTTCCCAAAATATAGAATTTTTACTAAATAGACTGCATGCACTTTTTCTCCTCAATCTTGTTTTGCATTTTCTTTCCTTTTTCTAAAATGTGGTCCAAAATGTGGCACTGGAAATATAGTCTTTCAGCAAACCATGACACAGCATGATCAGTATTAGATATTGGTAACCAAAGAAAAGTGCTGGCCAAGAAGACGTCTTTTCGTTTTACCATTACCTTCATCTTCATAATTTTTCCTTTTCTCCTTCCTTGGCTTCCCCGAACAAATGAATGTGGTAGGAGGCTGCTCCGTTTGGGAGGGGTAATTGGAACATTTTCTGAAACACTGACACGATGGAGGCTCTAAGCAAGGCATCGGATACAGCTCAGCCGATCAGAAGGAATGCGCAAAAATTCCTTAAGCCTCCGGAAGATTAATGCTCTATTGTGTTTTGTGAACCTGGGGCAAGAATTGGAGCTAAATTTGCAGACAGCTTTGGCAGATTTATGCCCACCCATGAGATGAAAAACATACATGCTATTTTAGAAGTGAATTCTACATAAAGTCTATCACAAAGCATATGAAATCACTTCATATTATGCTGCAACACAGTTAAATCTCCCTTAGGCACTGGGAGGCCCCTTTAATTATTTCTCAGATATTTCAGTCCATGGTCCTGGAATTAAAGACTGAACTCCAGTCTGAACTTTGAATTTTTTCACTCATGCAGGTTAGTTAATCTTTTGCATGTTTTTTTTAATTCACTTCTTTTTAAAGACTTTATTTATTTATTTATTTTTAGAGAAAGGGGGAAGGGAGGGAGAAAAAGAGGGAGAGAAACGTCGATGTGGGAGATACATAATCAGTTGTCTCTTACGCTACCCTAACTGGGGATCTGGCCAGCAACATTGGCATGTGCCCTGACTTGGGAATCCAACCAGCAACCTTTCGGTTCACAGGCCGATGCTCCATCCACTGAGCCACACCAGCCAGGGCTTGCTTCACTTTTAAAATAATTGAGAAATAATTGGCATATTGCCCCACTTAGATGAGTCAAATTCCCTCAAGAACCTAGGAATGAAACTGTTATTGAAGAAAATTTGCATTGTATTTATTTTGTTTCATATTCTGAGCTGTGTTCCAATTATACCATCTCTAAACTTAAAAAATTTTAAGTACTATAGAGGTCTATCTTCTAAACATTTAATATAAAATCCAAAGAACATCAATCTGATCAAAATAAATTAAAAAATTAAAATTACTTACCCAACATAATTATTCCTGTTAGATCCCATAGATTTATTGGAATCAGGTAAAGTTGAAGCCATATTTTGTACTATGTGGATAATCACTCTCAAACTGATGTCAGGAAATAAATATATAATGAGTTGCTATTAAATTATAGGGCAATCATAATAGTTCAGCTCCAAGTTAGAATAACACCCTCCCTTAAAACCTAAGTTTTCTTCTAAAATCAGTAATGGAACTTTACTCTTAGCATTCAAACTCCCTTACCAATTCAGAAACTATCCTCCTTGACATGGCCTTTTATTCGATGGGTCAGCTCCTGGAGCAGCACTTCCCTAAGAGGAGAGGGCCATTGGAAGGTGTGGCATCCTATCTCTCTGACCAGGTTGGTTAGCTTGTCTGCTGTTGACCAGGGTGCCTTTCCCTCACTCTGGCCTTGGCCTTGGTCCCAGCATGGGTCTGGTGTGGCACACCAGCTTACTTTGGGACAACTGTATGTAAATCCAAGTCCTTCATTGGTTTCCATGAGAATTCCACCACATGTTGTCTCAAAAATGTGTCCAGTACACGTGAGAACTTGCAGTTCCTGAACATATTATTTTCTCAGCCCGTCCTACCCCTCACCAACTTGTTTTCATTCTGTGTTCACAAGTAAGAAAAACATAGAAGTCATGACCTCAGAATGCCTCTTCATCTGAACTCTGCCCATTCAATTCGCACAGAAGCTCCGATAATTAAAACAAAATCTGTTTCCCATGGCTTCATTACACTAAACCCTAGGTTGCCCATAAAATCCAACGAAGCAGCTGTTGGAGGTCAATCCAAGTAGAATAACAAAATAAGGCCTAATGTTTTCAGAAAACAGTCTCTTTTAAGAAATCCATAAATTCACTGCTTTTCTGCTGCTTCTTACTGTATACTTTTGGGATGGAAGAATCTAGAAGCCTTTAAAGGAACTTCATCCTGGTTTTTTTTTCTCTCTCTTTTTTTTTCTCAGCTCCATGTGAATGAGGTAAAGTTCTATGCTGGTAACTGCTTTAAGAACATTCATCTCCTGGCTTGCAAGCAAACCAGAGCTTAAAATGTTCATAAACATCCTCTCACCTTTAACTGGATCATAATCAACAAAAACAGAAAGCAAGCAAAACATAACCAGAGACATTGAAATTAAGAACAGTCTAACAATAGCCAGGGGGAGGGGGGAGGGGACAATGGGGGGAAGGGTTTTCAGGATTCACGGTAGAGGACACATGGACAGAACTAAGGGGGAGGAGGGAGGCTGAGGAGGGAGGTGGGGTTGGAGGGGAAGGGAGGAGGGGAGGGGAGACATTGCAAATAACTGTAATTGAACAACAATAAAGTAATTATTAAAAAAAGAAAAGAAAAAAAATGTTCACAAACATCCAAACAGCAGCAGATACAAGGCATTTCATAATGTGCATGAATTTCTCTATAAGAATGTGCATCACAGTGAAGAATCAAATGCCCATATCTTAACTTTTAGAAGATACCCTTCTTCCAGGTTATAATCACTTTGGACAAACTCCTTGAATTCTGGGCTGGCCTCCTTCAGTCCATCTTGGCTAGCTACAAATTTACAGAATGAGAAGGAAAGAGACTAGGGAACTAATGCAGCACTCTAAATCTTGCTATTGCTGTTACCAAATGGCCATTTGTAACTTTGCCCAAAGGTGTCCAAAAGTCCCCAAGGTAATGACAACTTTGAGGCAAAATAAGTCTGAACTTCTGTGTTGCTTGTGTAACTTGGGAGAGTAGGTCCAGTTTTCGTTTCTAAGAAAACCTCATGGCCCACCTCAAAGTGGTCTACCTGCAGCCCTTTCTCTACCACCACTGGCAATTTTGAGACTCAACATGCCCGCCACCCACCTTGGGGTGGGGAGTGTCACACTTTTATTTATTATTTCATGCTGTATCTCTAAATATTTTTTAGGGTATAATGAAGAGGACTACCAAGTTCTAGTCTGGCATTTACCTCTGGCTCTGACAGGTGAAAGTGTTAGCTAATTAGAAGTGTTAATTAATTACTACAGTGAATTAATTAGACTAATTAACATGTCTGTTTTCAGTGCAAATTCTGTTAGCCAATGATCTTGATACCAACAGTGCCAGGGAACACCAGCGATGTTTTATGGACCCCATATGACAACTCCTGACAACATTAAGGCAAGTGGTCATCATTTGGGTGAGGTGAAGAATAGTCTTACAAAATCTATGAAAGTGGAGTACTAATTAATGTCTTCTGGATAATCCAAAATTATTTTCTTTAGTTTTCAATTTTTTCAGGTCTCAATCCTACTCTTAGAGTAGGTTGTTACTTAACAATTTTTTTCTTATTGACTGTGTTGCAAAAGGCCAGTCACCTGAATGGGAATGAGGAGATGTCACGTTTTTAGAAAGCGTGCAACACAGAGTGCCCAAGGCAAAGTCAGGCCCAGCCACTGGGCGTTTTGTGCATGAAGGCCGTTGCCAAGCAGAGCCCCTGCCTCAGCACAGCTTGGAGGTCGGTAGGGCCGGCCTCAGCTCCACCGGATCCACGCTCCACAGTGTCTGGCCTAAGACAAAACACGTCACTTCCTCCACGGTGCCAGCATTTTCATGTTCTCACTCCCATGAGTTTTCTACCTCATGGCTATGCCCTGGAGCATGACTGGGTGGTATTTGCGTCTCTCCCCAGTTGGCTTGCTTTCTGTTGGATCAGTGAGATCGACTCATGCGGACTTAGAACCATACTCACCCCCTAAAACAGTGCTGTTGTCACCCTGGGGGGCATAGCTAGGAATGTCGGGCTCCCAGAAACTTGCTGTAATCTGGGCACCTACCTCACGACAGGTGCTGAGAACACAAAGGATGGGAAGGATGGTGTCTGCCCTAAAGGAACTGACTCCCTAGTGGGGAAGAGATGAATGGTCAAGAATACGACAGGTGCTAGAAACTCAGAGGAGAGGCCGTGAATCCAGACTGGTAGATCCAGGGCGCTTCTGGAAGGACGGGATGCCTGGGTTGCATCCTGAGGAAAGATGTAGTCCTGAAAAACATTGCTGAGGGTAGGGGTGGGTGAATATAGAGGCCCGTGATCCTGGCCCAGGGAAGAGTGTGTAAAATTCATAGAAGTGACAGAAAAGTCACATTTAGAGAACTGCCAGTAGCTCTATGTGCTTTTACTTCCACATATTTGTACCAGATAGGGGTTTGTGGCTCTGTTTTTGAGATTTCTGCTATATTAGAAAATAAAGGCCAACACAGCGTTACAGTAGTTATAATGTACACTTTTAGTCCATACCAGTCTGTTTTGAGGTAAATGGAGACTCCACATAGGAGATGTCACACGTATCACACAGTTATTATTAAGCACCTGCTATGCACAAAGTTTGTTCTGACTTGAATTTGCATAACGATGTAAGAGAATGGTCATTGTTCTCAGGGTCATTTTCTGGCAACTTTCAAACAGAAAGGATTTAACTTACAACTGCCTGGGCCGTATTGATGGCCTGTCTCACTGCCATTACAATCCACCCAGCGTGGCCAAAGCTTAAATTTACTGTTCCCCAATGGCCGACCATAACCAATGCCAGTGAGAAACCAGGGAAGGCCAGCAGTGCCTCAGGTGGTTTGATCGGCAAGGGCACTTGAGACTGACAACACGTGGCTCCTGAATATGCTTGACTTCAATGTTTAGAATGTTCCTGATCTTAATGATGTTTGAGAAAAGGAAATGTGAGGCACGGATATCAAACAAAAATTCAAGAGATGTTATTTTATTGTAATGGAAGCATGACATTTGGAAACATTAGCAGTAAGAAAGAAAATTTAAAAGCCTTTCTTTTTTTAAAAAGTATATTTTATTGATTATGCTATTACAATTTTCCTAATTTTCCCCCTTTGGCCCCCTTCTACCCTTCACCCCCCAGCCCTCCAGCAATCCCCCCTTTAGTTCATGTCCATGGGTTGTACATATAAGGTCTTTGAGTTCTCTGTTTCCTATACCATTTTTTTTACCTCTCCCCGTCTATTTTATGGTTACCAATTCTTCTTCTTCCCTGTACCTTTCCCCCTGCCCCCGGATTCCTCCCTTCCCCCTCGCCA